>JAJNMT010000213.1:0-168248 GCA_025685495.1 Huntiella abstrusa | reverse complement strand
AAGTCCTGTAGATGTGATTTTGATTTTTGTTTTGTTCCATTTATAGCCTGTGTAAACAGTAAGGTATTAGTAGCCACGTAGATGTGGTAGTTATAGAGAACATAGAATATATTAAGACAACTGCCAAGAGAAGAGGTGCGTGTGTAGGTTTATAAACACGCGCGTGAGACCCATGTTAGCTTAGTCAGTGTCGGGGTTGACAAGCTGATTAGCAGGACTAGTTCCTCTATCTGCAGGCCGAGAAACTGTATGTACAGCTGATGCTGTCAGACTGGAATAGAGGATGTGTTTATAATGTATGCGACAAAGTGGGTACACGAGACAGGCGGGGTATACCTTTGACATTGATGAACATTTCCATGAACGATTCTAGACAGAAGAATACAACAACAACACCGTTTTGGCCCAGAGATACGTTAAGTGATTACTATTACTATCAATCCTACCCCATAACTACTCACAGATGCCTCCAAGTCCGTCAACATTGTGTACTGCAATAGCGCTCGGCTATTGACATGGGTTGGCCTAGTCACAATTGTGTAAGTTACCGCTTTTGGGCATTCTATAACGATGTCTGATCGTATCACGGGCATAAACTTGGTGTATATTGCAACCAGATATGGAGGGTCTCCGGCCGTGAGTAGAGCATCAGTAAAGCCGGTCGGCGCAGACGCGATTCAATTGAGGTTCTGGTACCCGGGAGTTATCAAACCCCTCACAGGTATTTGATTCAGAGAAATCATCACTAGGATCACCGTTGAACGGTCTTCGTCAAGTATGTCCGGAAAGTAAAGTATAGGTTATTAAGACTTTGTTGCTACTGAGATTTTCTGGCCACTATCGAGAAATTGATATCAATTTTATCATGGTAACAACATTCCGTCCCGCGAGCGATATTTTGGCGGCGCCACGTTCAAGCTGGCTGGATTATAGGGTTAGTAAACCCGCATCACGTGAATGGCACTTTTTTTGTGGAGCCAGCGCTCTGCTTATCTTATCTCGACTCGAGGCAGGGGTATATCCACGGAGTCCCGGATGATGCCAAACCACCTGTCACACAAGTGAATGTACCAGTTTCCCGTAGCAGCTCGTGCCACGGCCATTTGTATAGGAAAGACGTGGCTCGGCAATGGTTCTGCAGACATTGAGGGTTTTCTTTTGTCCCTCTCAGAACACAGGCTATGAATTAGAGCTACCCGTGCCGGAGCAGGAGCTGTTCAGCGTTGGAGCGCCAGATAGAGATGACTACGGGAAGGCTGAGCAAGCGGCTTCCAATTGGCAAGTATACCTTGGATATAAGGCTCTGCTGGTGCTGACGGGATGGGCGACAGCAGATTCGATGCATCACGTGTGTACTTGGGTTTGCATTTATAACGTTGTCTATTGGTGGGTTCCGAAGTGCGGGACTAGCCACCGGGAGAAGGGAGTTTGCCAATCCATCTGCTTTGCAGCTGTCACTCTTACGGAGCTCACATTGACGAAGGCTTCGTTTAGCCGTCGACAGCTGCCCATGAACCACCATTACATCTCCCCCCAGTATATACACACTTTAGTCTATAGGATTACTAGAAGTTCGACCCTTTTAGGCTTTTCCCATTGCCTCTGGCCGCACGTCTCGCCGGTTTGAGACTAGCTGGTGAATATGTATCGCCTTGCGCTTCCGCTGCGGATCCATTGGGGCCAATGTCTCTAAGATACGCTCCTGTTCACCTATGATTATCATTAACCTATGAACCGTTTCCCCACACCGCGTACAAGTGCGTAAAGCTTCTCCAATCTCTACCAGTCCGTTTTCGACCTTTTTCGATGGCGAAAAAAGTATTTAAAGGGCTCTGGTTTCCAGTCTGATCTGGTTTTAATGTTGTTCTTCTTTCTCTCCAACGCAAAATTCATTTCTTTTCATTATCTAGTTGTCCGAAAAAGCTATCGATGATACTACATTATAAAATTCCCTGATTTTTCGTTTTTCTCTTTGTTGTTTTATACAACACTTTCTTTTCTTTCTTTTCTCTCTCTCCTTGTTCGCACGGCTTCTTCGCCATGGAGACCGCGAACAAAAAAGACTCGGTTGAAGTCCGAGTCTCCGAATGTCGCGATGACGCGACCTCTTCGCTGGCTCCAGTGTCCCCCCAGGACACTGGAGACCAGAAATCGGTCTGCCAAAAGGCGGATCTTCTTGGCACCGGGGAAGACCCGGTATTGGCCAAGAAAATGTCAATGGTGAACGACGTAAGTATTCTTCAATTCTTTTTTCCCCCATCTTCTTTCCAATTGAATTTTCACGGGCGCATTTCTTTTTCGCAATTCGTCGCAATTTATTTTGTCGCGAGATGACGTCATATCTTATCGGAATGTCTTAGATAAATCCTTTGCGACCGAGTTTGCTAACTCTTTTTTTCACAGGCCATTGACCAAATTGGCTTTACACCGTATCACGCCAAGCTGTTTTGTCTCAATGGCTTTGGTTATGCGGTGGACTCGCAGATTGTTCTAATTCAATCTGTTGTTGCGGCGCCCGCCTTCCTGGAGTTCGGCGAGGTAGGGTTCCGCTATATGCTTAACTGCTGCCTTTTCGCCGGCCTGTTCCTCGGTGCGCTTTTCTGGGGGTTTTCGGCTGACGCCATAGGGCGAAAGCTTGCTTTCAATGTCACCCTTATTGGGTGCGCCGTCGCCTGTTGCATTGCGGGTGGCATGCCCAACTGGGGTCTTCTTGGCGCCATGGTGTCTTTGATCGGGTTCACCATTGGTGGAAACTTGGTACTCGATGTTACGGTCTTCCTAGAGTACCTGCCCAGCAAATATGCTTGGGTCCTAACATCCATGGCTTGCTGGTGGGGTCTCGGCCAGGCTGTGACAGGCCTTGTCTCTTGGATCTTTCTCGGTATGTCTCACATGTTAAAGTTACACTGCTAATTAAACCAAATACGGTAATCCATTACAAGATCGTAGCTAACCCCTACCTCTCTCTTCTAGCGCCCGAAAGGTTCAACTGCGCAGACGTCGAAACCTGTACCCGCGCGAATAACCTCGGCTGGCGGATGGTTTTCATTGTTAACGGTGGACTCGTCCTGCTTTTGTCTTTAATCCGGGTCTTCGCCTTCCGTCTCGACGAGACCCCTAAGTTCCTCATCACACAGGGCAGGGATGAGGAAGTCGTCAATACATTGACTGGGATCGCGAAGAAGTATAACCGGGAGTGCGATCTCACTCTCGAGCAGTTGGAGTCTTGTGGCAAGGTTGCCGGGATGGGTGGCGATGGGGACAAGAAGCCCGTTTTCCGTGCTTCAGATGTCACCCGCCACATTAAGGGTATCTTTGGGACGCGGAAGATGGCATGGAGCTCCACACTTCTCATCTTAAAGTGGGGTAGCATCGGTCTGGCCTACCCTCTCTTTTACGTGTTCCTCCCGGAATACTTGAAGCTCCGTGGCGCAGAGCAGGAACTCTCACCGTCGCAGGTATGGACTAACTACGCCATCACTAACTCGGCGGCTTTCCCCGGTCCTCTCCTCGCTGGTTACCTGTGTAACCTCCGCTTCCTCGGTCGCCGGTACACCATGGCGCTGTCGGCCGCGTTCTCGTGCCTGTTTTTACTGGGATATCTCTTCTTGGTGCACAACAGCACTACCGAAACCGTGTTTGCTTGCCTCACCGGTTTCGCGATAAATATGTATTACGCCGTGTTGTTCGCTTACACGCCCGAGGTGCTTCCGTCTGCACACCGCGCTACCGGTAACGGTATCGTCGTGGGGCTGAACCGGATCATGGGCGTTGTTTCCAGTTTAATTGCCGCCGCTGGTGTTGGCAGTCTCTCGGCCCCTCTTTATGTCTGCGCCAGTCTGTTTGGCGGACTGGTTATCCTTTCTTGTCTGCTGCCTTTTGAGCCTTGCGGTAATCGCAGTTCTTAAGCGAGATAAATGGACTTCAGCGTGTCTTTTTGCGAACTAGTCGTTGGGTATAAAGTCATTCCCGATGGAGACCCATAGGAGCCGTTATCAACGAAATACGGCCTGTAGTTTGGAGGCGAGACGTTCACACACATTGAACACGATCCTGGCAAAATCATGGATTAGATGGCTGCTTTGATGTTTTTGTTTACATCATTGACTGTGATCTTCTGACATGAAACATGAGGTTGAAGGTTGTTTTACTAGATAGATGAGTCTCATAAGAGATTGCCAGAATAATACCTCCTTGAGCTCTAACTATGAAAGCAATGTTTAGTATACCTTATTCTTACTGAAGTCCGTGTGTGAAATAGTTGCATAATTTGTAGGAAATACCTTGACCTAGATAGTGATTCTAAACTTTTCACGCACCATGTCGAAGCCGAAAGGCGTCATACGTATCTCGCTTCTGGTATCCAAGGGTAGCCGCTCTCGAGCCGATCAGTGTTGTGTGCACAAACAACCTGCGTGCCGCGCTCCGTATTCATATCGTTGTCGCACGGCGAAGTTGCATCGTGAAAGGAGATATGTGGATGGTTCGGTGAAGTCGTGGGCCCGATTGCGGGAAAGTCTTGTGCCACCAGTTCTGTATGCTTGGCGGGGTGAGGTAGCCCGGAAACTGCGTTCAGTGGGTCGTCGATATCATACATCATAAAGTATACCGCTCTATCTGTCGTTCTTCTCTTCTATTGTTCAACAAACTGCATACGCAGGGACGAGCTGCAGCAGTATGTGAATTCTGAGAAATGGGCACCAGTGTAGGTGGCTCATACGTCGGGCAAGGCTAGTGGTGTAGTAGTTACATGTCATATCTAAAGTTTGTTGAAAGGCGGTCTTAACAGGATGTTTCAATTGGCTGTGTAATGTAGACACAACGGTTGCCACTGTTGACCCGCGGGTTTTGAGATCGAAAGCGAGCGTTCCACGGGAAGAGGTCGTCTTTGGTGATGAGGCCGATGGCTGACGTTTAGTAGTTGGTGATGCGATCTATGTAGACTACCTTTCCGCCAACACTAGGAAACGACTACTCTGGAGTATAAAAATATATCAGTGCCCGAATGAGTCTTAGTAGAAGCCAGATAGTCCCCGAGGGCTCATCTATTCAATGTTGAATCAGATGGGAAGGGTCTTAGAAGCCCATTCGTAGTGAGCTTGGTAACAGAATAGATTACCAACAAGCAAACACAAACTAGACGGGAAAGTGTGATACCAAGTTTCCCAACTCAGAGGGCACTGGTGATGCAAGTTGGGAAGTAGACAGATGCAAATAGAAGGACCCACAAGGCAAAATGTAATTTCCTTCCAGGCATGTTTGGTTACTGAAGCTATACTCTTTCTGAACCATCAACATTGTGCCTGTATCGCGAGCCACGTTTACCATAGCTCATGGGTTGTCCAAATAACGTTGTGTTGCCTTTGATCTTCAGTAAGTTGTATTCATGACATCCCAGCTCGTGAAAGCCTGTCTAACATGCATCCAATTCAGAGTTGCATAGATCAATACAACACCAGCTCAAGCCAACAATCAACACGCTTCAACCATAACTGTGCGTTAAATTCATCGGGGTTTTAACATCGTTGTCCAGTCCACGCTCAATCATGGATATTTCTCCTCTTGAAACGTCTCATGTTATTTCTTCTGCCATGGCACTGATCGTTTGGCACCGCCACAACCCTCTCGACCCAATGATCAGATGCTGCGATCATGATGCAGCTATGATACTTCTATCGAGACCCCCTTTCATCGGACATCAGGGTCATCTATTTCCAGTCCAATATCTGGTTTGTTATCAAGACCGCATGGAAGCACTAGAAGACGTCCGCCGGCTTCACAATTACGATTGCACCCGTCTTGTCCCTGGTGGTTGTGAGCAAGCGGCCCGCAAACGATACACCACGGCCCCTGCAGTGCACAGCCTAAGAAGTGAGGTTTGCGACCCGCTATTAGCGGACAGTCTGCCGGAGAATTCCATCTTTAGATGGCCCGGAGGACTGCGTGGTTATCGGTTAGACAGGAATGAGGTTCGGGAAGTTTTTGGTGAGGATGACGACTACTCCTCGATGTTTTCCAGAATATCAAGACGGATGGACATCATAGAAAAGGCCGACTTAGCCGGGGGCGAACGACTGAAAACACATCATTTTGCAGACCTGCCACTCTAGGCAGAGTTATGATACGCTCGTGGTGTCTTTTGGGTGGTGGCAGGTTGCGAGGATATCGGGCCATCTAGGATGTTAGAACTCAGCTGGTTGCAGAACATCCACGGTCTCTTGGATGTCGGCTCATGACTTGTTGAATAGAAGAAAGGTTGATATGTGCTCACATGTTCTCAAAGGAACATGCTACTTGCATTAGATGCCTCGTGGGGTTGTAAAACTCGGGTCTATCTATAGCAGCCTTGTGCAGGACAAACGGAACTTGGGGATTGCCGGATTGTCTCGTGTTGTCAACACACAGATATTAATATCAGACGATTGTTTTCTTGAACCACGTCCAAACGTGCTACTCTTATTCCAAGTCAATATATGGTCGTAGTATATCGCCGATAATTTTACTACTCCGACATTTCGAGATATCCTTGGGTTGTAGGTTGGACATCGCAAGGGGGCTATCGCAGGAGGCCAATGTTACTTGGAACGGATCTTAAGATGTATAGCTCCGGCGAGCGCATCAGCCGTCGTCGCAATTGAGGCCCTGCGCCATGAGTATGCAGGTGCATGCATGGACGCCGAGGCCATAATCCCGTACTACAATCAAGGATTCACGTGCAGTATGCTGTCCGGGTGACCCGTATTACTGGTACCATCTGCCACCACCCATTTCGTTAGGTGATATAAACTTTTGAGTGTCCACCGTTCTAAAGCTCTGTCGGTAGGAAGATCATAGACTTAGGTTTTTGGTGCTATGGCAGCTATCAACATGGGACCAATAAAGTGGATTGCTCGATCGTACGTTGAAATAGAGTCAAACACAAGAATGTTACACCTTACTACAAACTAGGCACGCTTTAATGTACATACATATGTATGTTCCAATCTGTTTCATACAAAGATCAAAGCAAAACGTGCCTTTCTCCGTGGGGCTCAATATGGCATTTGAAGCGGGAAAAAGTCACGTTTGCTCTCGAAACAGGATGAATGGAGCATAATGTAGAACATGACGTTGGCTGTATTAAGGCTTTTCCTGGAAACATAAGCGATAAAAGCAGCCCTACGACTACCCCCATATAATCTCCTCCCGACCATGCGATTCCTGCAATTCTGAACCCTTTTGATATGTGTGCTTCTTGTCACGGTATCTACCGTGACGCTACTTCATCATACCGTCTACACATCAATCCTTTTTAAAAGCATTGGCGGTGCACTCATAGGACACCCTCATGCAGGCCTATACATTCGATGCCACCAAAATAGATTTTGTGACACGACCACCGTGGGTGGAACACCCTGGTCAAATTTGTGCAAGTACCCTTTTGGGACATAGGTCAACGACGTCTGTCTGACCATGCAGCCATGGGCAAAGAGCAAGTTGTGAAAAGGAGTGGGCAGATACGACCAATGCACCCCCTGAGCTACAGGCGCAACTATTCTCACAAAGCTGGGCACATTGGCTGGCCACTGAGGTGAAGGTCTTTTCATGGCAAAAATCTCCAAATGGCTAATATCTCACCATGTTGCAGTAGGGTTAGGGTAGCCGCAATCACGTGGGCCGATACACAAGTTAACACAACGCTGGGAGTCTAAGCAAGCTAGGCATAGCGTCTATATGAGTACCAAGATCATCGCGGTTAGCAATTTAAGAAAGGCTCTTGTACGGGTATTCTTGTCAGCCTAAGTGTGCATTGTTGCTGGACAGCAAAGTCACGATGGAGTCCGCTGATATCAGCCACATTTCACGCCACACTGTGCGCCACATCATCTTCCACTTGACCTACGATCATCTTGATTGCAAACACTCCCGCCAGAGGTGGGATCCTACCAGCTGCAAGAAGCTCCGTCGTCCGTACAAAAAAGTCACTTTCAAGCGTAGAGCTTCCTTTGACCTGTGTAGAACTATCCTGCTTTGGTGTCAAACTTGGACTTCGTAATGGCCAGCCAAGGACTATTCGTGGGTCTATGTGCTTTGTGACTGTTGCTAATGCAAAAGTATGTATGTCTTGTTGGTTTCCCAGCTGACCGTCCGTATTAACTCCGAGAATTGATCTAAACGGGAATTACATCAAATAACAATGACAATCGACAAGACCGGACGAGTTCTATCGTTGCGGCGCTCGACCTCGGCCGGGGCCATATAATTAGCCCTTTTAGGCCTAGCCGGCGTACAAGTGTTACCTTAGTGTGTACTGGTAAAGTGTTTGAGTCGCCCTATATAGTATAAAGTCTACCAATGGTATCATTGTATTTCGTATGTATGTACATACGTGCGTACTAGCTTGCCAAAGTGGGCAATCTCGCACAAACTATTATGTCTCTAGATTGGGGTAGTGTCTGCCCCGCTTAGCACCACAGATGGTGTATAAAAGGATGCTGTCCCCCCCAGAATTTTGGGTTCACTCTTCTTCTTCTTTCATCCACCGGAAAGTTCATTTCTCATCAGTACTTGGTTGTCCCAACAAGCTACCGATGAAATCTCGCTGTTCTACAGATTTATTCCTACTATCGTTCTAATCGTTCGGCCGACTTCCTCTAGTTCTCGTAAGGGAAGTTGATTCGACATGGCAAGTACACCGCAGAATCACAGAGCGGGGACCTGAGCCTTCGTTTACCGCAAAACTCAGATTGTTGTGGATGAACAGTGAGTATTGGAAGTGGACTCTAGCATTCTTCTAGGAAAGAACAGATGAGATGCGTCGCCGCAAGTACGTTGGGCGGTAGGTGCCGACAGGAAGAACAGCGGTACCCCGGAACGCGCCGATCTATGGTGACGATGCATCGGACCTCGCCGAGCACTGACCTAGGCATACCCGGGTTCACAGTGGTAGGCAATAAATGGGTACAAGCGCCGAGGTTCCACTAATTTGAAATAGGCATCCACAGAATTCTGGATTTGGTGTGCCGTTTACAACGACGATTCAAACAAACGAGCCAGACCCACATTATTCCTCTTTAGAGTTCCGGGCCCACACCTTTTCCCG
The DNA here is from genome assembly GCA_025685495.1 of Huntiella abstrusa. Taxonomy (NCBI): domain Eukaryota; kingdom Fungi; phylum Ascomycota; class Sordariomycetes; order Microascales; family Ceratocystidaceae; genus Huntiella; species Huntiella abstrusa. The sequence goes on along the minus strand of JAJNMT010000213.1, from coordinate 159,166 downwards.
TGTTACTGACTATCGGACTCGCAATTGGTAAGTGGCAATTGCAACGTGCAAAGGTGCCTGCCTAAAACGTCAAATCGACCAACTGGGCTGATGGCTAGTACAAAAGGGCCCGCTTCTCTTCGAGACCTTTCCAAACTTCTTCTTCTTCTTCTTTTTCTCGCCAGGATACCCTCTCACTTCAATCACATAATTTCAACTTCTGTAAGTCGTCGCCTCCGAAGCTCAATTCAATCCGAGATGACACAATGAACTATCGCAACTTTGGCTTCACATATTAATTCGAGTCAGCTATTAAGTTCATCCTAAAGCTCTGTCAACTGTCCACATCCTCACTGCCCCGCCGATGTACGGGAGAACAGCTAACAATCACAAATCTCGACACTCCGTCTTCATCTCTGGTGCGTATTTTAGGGCGGCGGTTGGCCGTTTCTCTCACGACTAGATAGCTTCATTCATGGCTCTTGCTAATGTGTTACCCGTCCATTCTCAGGCCTTCGCTCTATCATACCTTCGACTGCGCGCGTCGACGACAACTACTGCCACGGGCGATATACAACGAAAATGAACGATGGCGAACCACGACCATGAAAACTCGACCATCGCGATCAACGCAATCTGACCCGCAGGGCCATCGGGGGATGTTTCGGGCTGTGAGTGTGCCGGTTGTGGGGGTCTTAGACCGCTGGGGTTCGATGCCATCTTAGATGGCTTCGAGTGGGTTTCCAGGTAGAGTCGGTGGTGATGCCGACTCTACGGGGCACGCACCGACCGACTTCTTTTTCTTCTTTTTCTTCTTTGTTTCTGCTTTCTTGGCCGGTAGTGGGGGTCTTAGACCGCTGGGGTTTGACGCCATCCTAGATGGCTTCGAGTGGGTTTCCAGGTAGAGCCGGTGGTGATGCCGGCTCTACGGGGCAAGCACCGGCCAACTTCTTTTTCTTTCTTCTTTTCTTTCTTTTCGTTTGGCCGGTTGTGGGGGTCTTAGACCGCTGGGGTTCGACGCCATCTTAGATGACTTCGAGTGGGTTACCAGGTAGAGCCGGTGGTGATGCCGGCTCTACGGGGCACGTACCGGCCAACTTCTTTTTCTCTCTTTCTTCTTTTCTTTCTTTTCGTTTGGCCGGTTGTGGGGGTCTTAGACCGCTGGGGTTCGACGCCATCTTAGATGACTTCGAGTGGGTTACCAGGTAGAGCCGGTGGTGATGCCGGCTCTACGGGGCACGTACCGGCCAACTTCTTTTTCTCTCTTTCTTCTTTTCTTTCTTTCGTTTGGCCGGTTGTGGGGGTCTTAGACCGCTGGGGTTCGACGACATCTTAGATGACTTCGAGTGGGTTACCAGGTAGAGCCGGTGGTGATGCCGGCTCTACGGGGCACGTACCGGCCAACTTCTTTTTCTCTCTTTCTTCTTTTCTTTCTTTTCGTTTGGCCGGTTGTGGGGGTCTTAGACCGCTGGGGTTCGACGCCATCTTAGATGGCTTCGAGTGGGTTACCAGGTAGAGCCGGTGGTGATGCCGGCTCTACGGGGCACACACCGGCCGACTTCTTTTTCTCTTTCTTTCTCTTTCTTTTCCTTTTTCTTTCTTGGCCGGTTGCGGGGGTCTTAGACCGCTGGGGTTCGATACCATCTTAGATGGTCTCGAGTGGGTTTCCAGGTAGAGCCGGTGGTGATGCCGACTCTACGGGGCACGCACCGACCGACTTCTTTTTCTTCTTTTTCTTCTTTGTTTCTGCTTTCTTGGCCGGTAGTGGGGGTCTTAGACCGCTGGGGTTTGACGCCATCCTAGATGGCTTCGAGTGGGTTTCCAGGTAGAGCCGGTGGTGATGCCGGCTCTACGGGGCAAGCACCGGCCAACTTCTTTTTCTTTCTTCTCTTTCTTTTCCTTTTTGCTGGCCGGTTGTGGGGGTCTTAGACCGCTGGGGTTCGGCGCAATCTTAGATGACTTCGAGTGGGTTTCCAGGTAGAGCCGGTGGTGATGCCGGCTCTACGGGGCACGTACCGGCCGACTTCTTTTTCTTTTCTTTCTTTTCGTTTGGCCGGTTGTGGGGGTCTTAGACCGCTGGGGTTCGACGCCATCTTAGATGGCTTCGAGTGGGTTTCCAGGTAGAGCCGGTGGTGATGCCGGCTCTACGGGGCACGTGCCGGCCGACTTCTTTTTCTTTTCTTTCTTTTCGTTTGGCCGGTTGTGGGGGTCTTAGACCGCTGGGGTTCGACGCCATCTTAGATGGCTTCGAGTGGGTTTCCAGGTAGAGTCGGTGGTGATGCCGACTCTACGGGGCACGTACCGGCCGACTTCTTTTTCTTTTCTTTCTTTTCGTTTGGCCGGTTGTGGGGGTCTTAGACCGCTGGGGTTCGACGCCATCTTAGATGACTTCGAGTGGGTTTCCAGGTAGAGTCGGTGGTGATGCCGACTCTACGGGGCACACACCGGCCGACTTCTTTTTCTCTTTCTTTCTCTTTCTTTTCCTTTTTCATTCTTGGCCGGTTGCGGGGGTCTTAGACCGCTGGGGTTCGATACCATCTTAGATGGTCTCGAGTGGGTTTCCAGGTAGAGCCGGTGGTGATGCCGGCTCTACGGGGCACACACCGGCCGACTTCTTTTTCTCTTTCTTTCTCTTTCTTTTCCTTTTTCTTTCTTGGCCGGTTGCGGGGGTCTTAGACCGCTGGGGTCCGATACCATCTTAGATGGTCTCGAGTGGGTTTCCAGGTAGAGCCGGTGGTGATGCCGGCTCTACGGGGCACACACCGGCCGACTTCTTTTTCTCTTTCTTTCTCTTTCTTTTCCTTGTTCTTGCTTGGCCGGTCGTGGGGGTCTTGGACCGCTGGGGTTCGGTGCCATCTTAGATGGCTTCGATTGGGTTTCCAGGTAGAGTCGGTGGTGATGCCGACTCTACGGGGCACGTACCGGCCAACTTCTTTATTATTAACATCCCTTCTTCTCCCGCCACGGTCAGTCTACTTCCTTCATGTCTCCTTCAGTTCATTATCAATCGGCCAGCCCTGCTGTTTGTGTCCGCCTCAAACCTTCCGAGCCTGGTTTCTGCTCCAACAACAGTATTTATCTCTAAGATTAGGTCTTCGTTGCCCTTTCTAAAGTGGCTTTACCCGCGCGTTGAGAACCGTTAGACTACATTGCCAAAACGAACATGACACATGTGGAAACCAGACCTCAATAGCCCGTCTTTGTTGTTCCCCGTATTATGCATAGCTCGTATCACACATAACCAGACTTCCAAGTAGTAACGCACACAACAACGTGAGCATCCACGTTCTCTCTCTGTTCTTGTAGTCTCCTTCTGACAGGGTAAGCCCCATGAACTACTATTGTGGTACAGACTTGTTGAAAGAGGCAGACCCTAAGTCTAGTTATCTATCTCGAGTACGCCCCATATAGAGTATGCAAGAACATATGTATACGAGAATGCGTATGATATATGGTCCCGCAACGTCATTACATCTCCTCGCCTGAAAGTTAAGCTATGTAGATCACAGCAAAGGTCTGACTGCGAGTCCACTAGGCCATGGTGCGCTAAACCAAATATACCAGACAGCCTTTCATTCCTGATGTTTACGTTAAAACTTAGCTTTGACATGATAAAAGATCCAGTGTTAAGAGAATTCTCTAGAATGTGTAGCTGAATGTGTATAGCTTAAGAGTAGAGTGTTGTTGTGGCTAAGTCTACTAAGCCAGCTCAATGACCATTCCATATCTATCGCCAGAACTTGAACGACTACCTAACTACCCTGTATTTTCTTCTCATTTTACTGGGTGTTTGTAAAAGCGCATGACGTTACATACCAAGACCTTCGTTGTGTAGAGACTTGCTCACTACCATATCGTTACAGTGTGAATCCAGAGTACATTGCCGTATACCTCGTTATACTCCACTATGAACAGCACTTCTGGGTAGCTGAAATGCTTTCTGTTGGCAAGCTTTCATGTCATCTTGGTCTCATCCTTTTACTAAGTTCTCAGTAATAGATAGTAGTCGTTGGCTCCGATGCGACCTGTGTATAGTCACGTGATATTCCCTGCCCTATTTCATGGTGCCAACCCTATTCATTTAGACGATACGAATGAAGCCAACATTACCAAACCGGCGACTACATAGATCGAAGCTGGAAATACATTCCCAAAGCAACATTCAAACTTAACAGTTTGGCCGGAACTCATGACAAAATAGTACTACTGTCTTAAAGTTTAGTGTTATGGCTATGCAATAGTCAACCACGCTTTGTTTGTTAACAATCGTTCCTGCCATCATGTCTAGAGTAGGGCGTCAGTCATATCCGGCATCGGCCAACAGAATGATGTCTCGCAATGCTGCCGGGCAAAATGAACGAGCGACCTAGCCTTCATCTTTCGATGGCGCGATACTCATGCTTACGTGTGTATGTACTTTGTAGTCATGTGTGGCGTCTCTATGTTACCCTTGCATGACAACGGGTATCGGGGCTAAAGTGTAGCTCCACACCGGCGAAACAGCTGGATGAATGCTTGATGTGCTAACTATGTTGTACGATCTATAGTCTTGTCAAGCTTTCAAACTTTGGCAAATTCTGGTTGTGTTTGTACGCACGTACGATATACCAAAGGAAAGTAAAGAGTAAAACGAGATCATGTGCCTCCAATAAATGCACCAAGAATTCACCGAATACCACCACACTGCGTATGTATGGACATACACATGTGATTCTATCCAATAGTAACTCTGCCCCATCCTTGTCTCCCGCGGTTGACATCATCCACAAATCAGAGGAAGCTGGGGTTACATGGGTCGATGGTCCGTGTGTTTAGAACCGTAAAAACCCGATTGATAAAATCCACCCCGAACATTATCTTATCAGATCGACGAGGAGAAGTTCAATTTTACAGGTACTATTTTCTCCTGTCAGAGTTACATGTTTAGAAATATGAGAGTGTTTTTTTCGGCTCTAACGGGATGTAAGATTCTGCAGGGACGTCTTGGCTGCATTGTGAATAGACTGATGAAGATGTACCCACGTCGTTGATGAATTTTTATCGATTTTGTCGCTGACTTTTTTAACTTTACCCTTGAACCCCACCCCACTTTATGCTTATGAATAGCCTAACAGTAGTTTTTCGCTTACTGTTCCTTTCAGAACCTCGGTCACCTGTAAATTGACATGGGATGTGTATTGATACGACTCAAATATCGCTCATGTAAATGATCAGTATCTATGAGATCTGTTTGCATCTGATCGCAACAACAACCATACAATTCTTGTCTTTTTCTCTCAAAACATTCTTTGGTTGTTCAATATCCAAGAAACAGAAACTTCGATTTACCGACACCCGGGAAAACTGACCCAGCAATCCCGATACCCTATTCCTCAGTACCAGTTCCCACCCACACAGTAGAAAAGTCCACATCAGGAAAGCGATTGATAAAAGATTCTCGTGTGGCGCGAAGGATGATTTGCCCGCTTTAAGCGAGGGCTGACCAAAAGTAACCCAAGACGGTCCATAGTTTTTTCTTTTCCTTTTGGGCCGTATTGTTGGTTCGATTCTTGGGTCCGTTAATGGTCGGATTTAGTGAGTCTCGGAGCTCTTGGCCTTTTACGTACAAAATTGCAAATTGGGCTTGGAAAACTACATATAGCGATTGTGCATACGTAGTGCTGGTAAAAATATTCTTGGCCAAGATGCCAAGCTTGGCGGCTCCTACCTGTCATTTTAGTTGCAGTGCATAGAAAAGATACCGAATACCGATTTCTTCCATGCCTAGGTCAGGACTTCAGTTCTCATACGACTTTGATCTTTTATCTTTGGCTTCACATATTCAACAGAGTATTCACCATTTGTATCTTGTCCAATGCTCTACCCACTATATCTCACATGAATTTAGGCTGTGTCACCAACGTACACTGCGCCAATCAACTTGAAGTGTTTGCTTCTTCAATGTTTGCTTGTCTCGCCAAGCTTAAAAAAGTGGGTAGGCACGAGGGGTAGCCTGATGAGATCACCAAACTGATGGTAGCTGCAACGCTATTCCCATGGCGCACAGGTTAATCCTCCAACCCAGAGTGCCAATAACCCACACATTCGTGCGGGGCTTTGTCGATGCATAATTCTGTATTGATCAAATTTCGTTACTCTCTTGATCACGTTAACTCCATCATCCTACGCTGCTATAGGAATGTTGCCACTCCGGCTATGAAGCTCTGAACCGCCCCCACCAGATCATCCTCATCCTGAACAGAGTTATCTACATCAGTCGGGCGAACGTCTGTTCTTGTCGAGCCACGCTTCTTGGTCCGTGCCGGATGTATGTACCCCATGCCCTGTCCCTCACCATTCAAGCTCAGCGGATCTCCCGACAGCGGCCGATGGTACTCTTTCAGGAAGGGACTTCCACTAGCCTAGACTTGATGTAGTATTCTGTTAATTTTCTCTTGTCTTCTCGGATTTGTGCTTGGCTTGTGCCCTCGCTCTCGCTCATATTCTCACATGCGCTGCTCTGCTTCCTTCGAGGTCCCTTGATCCCCCCCACTTTGGTACCCTCCATTATGCAATACATGGCTTCCCACGGACTTGGAAATGAATAGATATAAAAGGACCGCTGTGGTCGGTTCACTTGTCTTCGTCCCTTCTTATGATCTGCTAGGTAAGGAGCCTTTCATTGCACCCACTCCTCTCTCAATCATCCAATTGGATTTATTGGGCACATTGGCGACGACCTTGAGACTCTTCACTGTAGTCTATTTCTTCTTTACATAATTTTACTTAATATTCCCTAATACTTGGTCATCCATACATCATTCATCAAAATGGGTGTTCCTCTTCCTATTATCCCAACCGGCCAGCATCCGGAATCTACTCCTGGTCCCACCGATGTTGAGAAGCAAGACGTGAAGACTGCTCCTATTGGTGGCTCCGATTCAGCCTCTGTTAAATCTGAGGATTTCCAGCAGGGCGTTATTCGCGCCCGCGCTGCTGCTTCTGTATGGGGCACCAAGACTCTTGTTTCTTTATTTGTCTTGTAAGTCTATTCCCATGTGCAAGGTATCAACTCTCGGTTACTAACATAGGTTCAACTCAGGCTGTATATGGTCAACTTTGTCAGCGCTCTTCTATCGTCTGTACAGGCCTCTCTTAACCCCTACATCACTTCCGAATGGGGCACCCACGGTCTGATTTCTGCTCTTGATGTTCTATCTACTATTCTGTCTGGTTGCACCACTCTGGCTCTCGCCAAGATTGCCAATGTATTTGGTCGTATCGAATCTTTCAGCTCCATGTGGCTTATCACCATCATTGGCCTCATCATGAAGGCCAAGGCTGAAAGTATCCAAGTTTATGTCGCAGCCCATGTTCTTTACTGGGTCGGTTATATTGGTCTGTTGTATGTCGTTAACGTCATGCTTGCCGATATGACTACGCTGCGTAACCGTATGATTGTCTTTGGCATCAACACCACCCCCACTATCTGCAGTGCCTTTGCTGGTCCTAAAATCGCTGCCCTGTTTTACGAACACCTCGACTTCCGCTGGGCATTCGGTTCTTTTGCAATCATTTTGTCTGGATTCTGTCTGCCTGCTATTGTTGTGCTCTTCCTCGCTGAGAATAAGGCCCGCAAACAGGGTCTTATTCCCCCAAGGAACTCTGGCCGTACCATTCTCGAAGCTTTAAAGTACTACGCTATTGAGTTTGACATTGTTGGGACCTTCCTGATTATCGCAGCCTGGGCCTTTTTGCTTCTTCCCTTCTCTCTGGTTGGCTACGCTGCAAATGGTTGGAAGACTGGTTATATCATTGCTTTTATCATCGTTGGTGCATTGCTATTCCCAGTCTTCTACATCTGGGAGCGCAAATATGCCACCGTTACTTTCCTTCCGTGGAAGTACCTCCAGGATCCTACCATCATCGGTTCGTGCCTGCTCTATGGTGTCATGTTCCTATCTACCTACTGCTGGAACACCTACTTCTATTCTTATGTCCAGGTTATCAACCGCTTGGGAATTACCACTGCTAGTTATGTTGTCAACTCTTACGCCTTGTCGTCATCTATCATTTCCCCCTTCGTCGGCTGGATTATCCGGATCACTGGTAACTTCAAATTTACCGCTTACGTCGGTGTTCCCATTATGCTTATTGGTACAGCCCTTCTGATTCCTTTCCGTACTCCTGGCACCGCCCGCGCCTTGGTTGTACTCACCCAGTGTCTCGTCGGTGTTGGATCCGGCTTCTTTGTCATGGCCGGCCAACTTGCTGTCATGACTCCAGTTACCCAGCAAGAAGTTGCCTCCACACTCGCTATCTACAGCATGTTTGGTTCTCTGGGTGCTTCTGTTGGTATTGCTATCTCCGGTGGCATCTGGGGTAACACTTTGTACAAGGAGCTTGTGGCCTCTCTTCCTGCTGATATGGTGGACCAAGCCGCTACCATCTATGGCTCCATTGAAGTTCAGATGAGTTTCGCGGATGGTACGCCTGGTCGGCATGCGGTTGTGCACGCTTACACTACTACTGAGCGTTACATGGCTATTGCTGGTGTGTGCTTCATGCCTCTCTGCTTGGCCTCCATCTGGGTCTGGAGAAACATCAACGTCAAGACGCTCGCTGAACAGGGCCACCTTCAGACCAAGGGTAACGTCTTCTAAACTTTGGGGGATTTGTTTCTAGTGGTGTATAGCAAGACACTATATATTGGTATGAGCTTGCACTTCAGTTGTATTATAAAAACAAAATTGTACCACGCAACTTTAGCATAAAGTCTACTTGATCATATCACTCCGGGTTCGGTATGTATATGACTTGAGACTGAAATGACCGAGGCACACATTGAGTAGAAGATATATGTTCTTTTGTCGATTAGCTTTTCGGTAAGATGTGTTTGGTGTCATTCACGTCTTAACATTTGGTACCATGTAGTGGCATATTGTATTGTACTGTACTCGTTTCTTGCATCTAAATGATAATCATTTTTCTCGGAGTTCTTTCGCTGGTTGGTCTCCACGTGACATGTATTTAAGGCCCTACAAATAGCTCATAGTATGCCAGTAGGCCATGTATAACATTGATATTGCTATTGTCTATTTCTTGTGGTAACCGTACATACAGAAGCATAGACAGAAAGGCATATTTCTCCAAACCATACCCACGGAGTAAAAGACTGGCGGGTTTTTTCTTGTGATCTACTGGCCTCCTGAAGAATCTCTATGGTTTGAAATATGTAATGCATCTTAATGGGTCCTTAGTTCCAAGCATACGGTCTCTTCTTCACTATCTTACACTGAGGCAACCCGGGCTTCTGAAGGCCGGCGACTATGTGGATGTTCTTACTTTCAAGTTTATGATTGAACAATGTCATCCAAAAAGAGTATAAGGAAAAATACAACCAACGCGGACGTCTAACGTCGTCCCTGGGTCGTGTGTGACTGGGCAGTACATTGAGAACGTCACAGCAAATCGGGCGTAGTTTTCTATATAAGGACTGATACAAGACGTCCTCCTGAGCATCATGGCAACTTGCCTGAGTGGTTAAAGGGTATGACTCGAATGGTTTACCATCACGCTATCATATGGCTTCGGCCGCGTAGGTTCGAATCCTGCAGTTGTCGCTCATCTTTTTGCAACTCGCTGCTTCAATCTTCGGGTTTCCTTTTTCCTGGCTGAACCAAAAAGGAGTCTCAGTTTTGTCAGTCAATATGCAGACGGACTAAAAAAAGAAGAAAAAATACATACAACACCGGGTATTCGCACGTGGTCACCCACCGTACTACTAATCCAGCGCTCTGCGGCTTGACTATGGGGGAGCAGACGGGACCCCGTATTTTCCGCAGGCTATGGTCGTATGTGGCATATATTCGGAATATCTAGAATTATATATCCCCATCGTGAATTCGGGGCCGGAGGCACAAAGCACAACCTTCTTCCTTAATACCCTCGAAATGGTACCTTTGAGGTCTGGAGTCGCCATTTCCATCGAACACATAATGAATTCGCCCCAAATTCGTTGTTGGTTGTATTAAACCACACATTACACCATTTTTTCCTTTTTTCCAGCTCATTTCACCTCCTCTTGGGGCCAGCCTGATCGATTGCTGCCACGCTGGCATCTCTCGACCCCCTAAAGAGCATTCTTCACTGGATAAAAACAATTAAGGACACACTCAAGCCCTCCGCCGGCACTCCGTCGCGTTTCTTGGAAGAGGGTTCCGCGCCGGATGTGTCTCGCTTCTGTGTGTTCTTGACCGGTCGATACTGGTTTCGTCGAAGGAGGATATTTTCTGATATGGAGGAACAAAGAAAAATTTTCAATTACCGGTATCGCGATGGTTAACAAAAACAACATCGTCGACAAAGCATAGGAAGAGGACAAGAGTGTTGTACGCCGTACCCGCGCCGTGACGGGATTCATGCCGCAAGCCGACACCCTCTGGAAAAGGTTGATTCATTTCGACACCCACGAAGATAGATGTCAAAATTTTGCGGGAAGGTTTTACAGTACTTGCATCGTCAAGCCCCTCCTGGTGTTCGTCACCGGGCCCTAAGTTTGGTCATAGGAGGGTTCCTTGGCGAAATGCACTCGCATCTCCTCACCTCTCGAGACTGGCCCAAAGGACGACACCTTTGTGAGCAGCCGCGCCGGGTGAGGTCGTCGTATTGATAGTTAGCTCTGTTCAGGTAGACGATAAATAGAACAACAACAACAACAACAACAAGGAGGCACAAAGCAGTTGCAGCTTCATTGTCAGTTAAACCCTTGTATGTTATGTGTTTAGGGTTGTGCGCATTAACCGGTAAAACCACGGGTTAACACATGTTAATTAGTGCCACTTTACGTTAAGCTAAGCTCAATCCTCCAAACCAACATCGGCGCATCTTGATCTTCATATTGCCGACATCAACAATATCACAACAGCGACCAATCAGCCAAAATGGTCCTTTATCGCATCATTTTTGGTCTTGCCGGCTTGGCGACCAAAGTGAGCGCATCTTCAAGTTCAGTTAATCGCGATATCTATGCGTATCCACAAGTTAGTACACATGCACCTGTCGCAACGTCATCGCTGTCGGCGCATTTACTGTTCTAGAGTGCTAACCCGTTTAATTACCATCATATAGTTCGAAATCGCTTTCACCAACTCATATATCTTCCCTGATGAAGCAAATAGCCTCTTAGGAAAATCCCCTCCCTTGGGTCTGCCCCGCACAAATCCCGAATCCGATGTTACCACTGCCAACGACCCCGCCTCGTCATCGGAGACCCCATCCGACTCTATTCAAGAATCATACCAACACATGAAACTCCCACATGCGGAATATCTCTGCGCAATCCCGGTTATTACCCCGCCCGCCCCACCAAATGCTACAGCCAGTGAGCTTGCCAAAGAGAATGAGGCTAAGGAGCTTGTTCGCGCATCGACCAATGGCTGGGATATCATGAAGAATATGGATGGCGAGTGTCTTTACTTTATGTCGGGGTGGTGGAGTTACAAGTATTGCTATGATAGCTATATTGTCCAATTTCATGCGCAGGCGCATCCACCCGGACATGCCCCGCCTGTTCCCGATCCACACATGGCCGCATATGTCCTTGGGCGTGCTACGAAACAGCACCATGAGGATGGAAGTTGGCTTGATGAGGAATGGAAGAAGGGAGCTGATGAGGTCAAGTCTTCCACGACTGACATGCAGGTTAAGGGTGACCAGCGCTTCCTTGTTCACAAACTGACGGGAGGGACACTTTGCGATCTAACACATCGTGAACGCACTATCGAAATCCAGTACTATTGCGATCCAGCCGCATCACAAGATAGTATTGCCTGGATCAAGGAAATCACCACATGCGCTTACCTAATGGTAGTCAACACACCCCGTCTCTGCAAGGACCCCGCCTTCCTCCCGCACGAAGAAGACCCCGCCAATGTTATTAACTGCCGTGAGATTGTTCCCAGTCACATTACCCCCGATACTGTCGATGAATGGTTTGCCAAGCGCCAGGCTGAAGAAGAGGCATTCTCTGCTGAACAACGGGCACCCCACATTACATTACGAGAGAGTACTGCGACACCAACATCCAATGCTGTCCCACTTGTAGATCCTCTCGATGCTCCACTTGTAAACCCGGGTTTGAATGCGCCTGCGGCAGGATCCTCAGATGATAACCCGGATGACTACGAATTTGTTGTTCTTGACCTCCCTGATGACTACGATTCTCTCGATGTTATCGAGGCTTACAACCGCGAAATCGAAAAGTGGGAACGCCGTGCACCCTATGATAGTGTTCAAAGGGAAATCACGGCATACAAAGCAAAGGGACATACGGAAGAGGAGGTTAAGAATGAACTACGCAGATTGGTTCTGGATAAGGTGTCTGTGATGATCTTGGGGTTGGGCTTTGAGAAGGGGAGCACCGCCGTAGATGACATTGTCGATTTCACAGTGGACACTATTCCTATCGAGGATCTGCCTATGGTTATAAAAGAGCTGGAAGCTCACCTTGAGGGGCTAATTGAGGCGGGTAGAGTGTTTGTCAAGTTACTCAAGGAGATGCCTGATTATTACCAAAAGCAACTGGATGCTTACAAGGAGGTTTTGGCACATCTGGATGTCATTGTCAAGGAGGGCAAGCCGGTGAAGAAGGCGCGGGGCGAGGGTGATAAGTGGAAGCAATTCTTTGATAAGAAGGATGAGCTTTGAGGTTTCTTGGTTTAACCAGTTTGTTCTATATGTAGTTTATAATGAATTTTATGAGTAATGGGTCATGAGAATCTGGTGATGTTGTATCAGGGTTATTAATGTGATAACCCTATCGTTTGCATTGTGTGGCATGACAAGTTACCAGATTAGCGGGGAAACAAGACAGATTTAAGAATATAGTGCATTAATGACTTTCCAGTTGTCTATACAATTTAAAGGTCGCACTAGTCCATCCAATATTCAGCCCAGATATGCTACCTTTGTACTCGCTTCAAACAACCGACAAAACTACAAATGTACAGACGAAGCTGTCGTCCGTTCTGTGGATAGTAAAAGAGGTCAACCAAAAAGTTGAGCGTCAAACAGAATGCATTGATACGAGGCGGAAACAAACGCTCGGACGGCGGTGTCTTCCATCACGGGCCAGGACAGGGTACTTGATTGATTTCGTTTCTGACGACCACGAGATGGAGTTGGATTTTGGATAAATTGAGGGGGAAATCACATGCTGAAAAAAAGCAGACATGAAGAGAACCCCATCAGTTTAGCAGGATAAGTCGGGAAGGATAACATGAACAATGGGGGCGAAATATAGATATGTACATACAATGACGAAAGGACTGACGGTAGAAACATGACTACGCCACTTGGACTCTATTGCCATGACTTTCGGAGACGCCACTGGGTTGTCTCATATGGGCCACGCGTGTTTTGGACTCTAACGACGCGCCGCTGAGGGAACGAGGCGTAACGGTATAACTCAGACATTAATAAGTTTTTCTTAGCAAGATGTCTGAGGTGTTCATAGTTGTTCCGTGTTATAGGCGTCTATCCTATATTTGAAGAAAACGGAATAACTTGATGTTAAGATTCCAACCAAGATTCCAACGTAGCCCAGTTTACGCCGACAAGCGATTTTCCCTTCCCTTCCCTTACCCACCAGCCACATGTGCCTGTAACTTGCTTTGGCGAATGCAGGATTAGGAAATCTGGGTTCCCATCATGGCGGGATTCAACGTGATTGGCTTGTGTGTACAATTGTGATGGCGGAGGACTGCATTTCTTTACTTGGTTGGGACTAGGTTCTTTCGAAGTGATTTGCTTTTGAGCAGTTTATGGATAGGATCTTGAAAGGCAATATGACTTGCGTTTGTGAACTTTGTTGGTTTGTACAATGTAGGGCTTCAATCGCCCCACTAAGACGGTATGGTCATGTGACTTATAGTGCTTCCATTGTGCTGTTAAAGTACACGGAGACTAGATGTGTCATTGTATTCGGGGCCCACTTAGTTTGGCCTCAAACTGTTAATGAATTCCAAAGGGATATCTGGAATCCTTATAGTATCCGTAACGAGTCAACGTTGTATCGTCACTTAGATATTCCTCAAAGGCTGGGAATGCAACCGCAAAACACAAGGCTAACAGGAATCCAACCACACTTTACCCAAGAACATGGCAAAAATCACTCACCACGGAAATTCCATCCCTCGAATCGACAGAACCACAGGGATCTCAGCTTGTGGGTTATGCATGGTCTCTGCATATATATCCCTGACATTATCAGCAGAACTTGCCTTCATAAGCCGAATAAGTGGGAATAGTGCCATTTATGCCCTGTCTAAGAGGGGTTGGCAGGGCACTTGTGCTGCAGGAGGCAAAAGTCAGGGAGTTGTGTATGCCAAAGCTGATGGGTTGTGGTTCGATTGATTGAGGTGGCGAATAGTAACGATCTGCAGGAACAAGTTGAATGAGAATCCTGTAGAGTTTAGAATAGCATGGAGTTCAGTGGTGCCGAGAAATTAACACGAGAGGGGCATATGCAGAACATTGAAGCGGCCTATCGTGATCATTACTTGAAAATGTGAATTTTTTGGATCTCAAGTAACACCACATTGAATCGATAACATAAAGATTCATCTGTGAATCTGCCATTATTTTACATTGCTTCTGTCAAGATTCTTGTCCGGGAACATAATGCTACGCTAAGACCTTGTTACCCGCTAATTGGGTCAAACGCCACGACATTGAACAAAAGTGGATAGCTCTAACCGTATTTGGATTACATTGGGAATTGTACTTGCACTCTAAATTACACTCAAAATGTGCAGGTTATTTCCAATGCAAGATTGTGCTACCAATGATATCTAAATAGAAGCTGCTTAGTTGATAGAAACAACGACGTGTGTTGTAGAACCTCGCTTCTGAGTGGCGAAAAAAGGTAGGTAGTGTGCGTAGTCGTGAATTTGTATCACGGGTTGCCTCTGTATATGGCCCTCCGGCTTTTTCCATCTCGACATCCATCGCGAATACCATCGCCAATTCACATTGACCGTCAAAGTTACCGCCTGCTGCACAGTAATCCCTTGACCGAGCCGTCTTGATTCATCCCAAGATCCTACGGGTATTCCAACCTGCAGCTTAAGCGAAAGCCTGCATCCAGTCAAGCCTCAGCCTCAGCCTATTCAGGAACCGGTGTCCTCTTCCTTCCTTCTCCTGTCGTCGTCGATGGATATGCCATACGACACATGCAGTGAGAATTCTTGTTCACGGCCATGTTAATAGATATCGAATCTAATAATGTCAACATCCCGAGGCAAAGGTCCACCATCATAATTAGACTATCTCACGAACCCCCGATTGACAGGATTCCATGTCGGCTTCTCAGTTAATTTGACAATTTATAAAAAAGCTCAGACTTTCGTCCCTTGGACTCTCCTTTGTCGACATTGCCTTCTGGTAAGCACAGCCCCAAATGCGCATCGTTATCCAAGTTGATTTCTCTCTTGATATTTGGAAGGGTTAGGTCTTGACGGTCAAGCCGTAGACGTCATGATACTTATACTGATACACATTGCTGGTCATATAGTTTCGACAGGCCATCGAATCCTCTCCAAGAGATATCCTCACATGTTTTGACGATCCCCATTGTCCTAGCTGTATAAACATCTTGCCCTGATCTTGTTTCTGTCGTCACTCCCGCTGCACAACTTATTCAAACACATTTCTCATTGGTAAGTTGGTCCGCGCGTCTTTGAATCCGTTTCTCTCTTTTATACACGCTCATCCCATTGAAACCCCTGATGGCCCAGTTAGAAACCTCGTCACACTACCCCCCGGCGCCCCATGATCCTGGCCTTGTCTCTCCGCCCACTTCCGGCCATGCACCCCTGGCTATATTTGATTTTAAGAGGATGAAGGGCTGTTTCTCCTGGTGCCCGTTTGGCCTGGCTCATCACTTTCGTCTCGCTGTGCGACTGGCGAACTGGGCTTTTTGGGATAATTGCTGTGTGGTCGTCGTGTGCTGTGCCCATCTCGGACGACTCCTGACGTGCCGCAAGCTTGGGATCAGATCTGCTGCCGTTTTCCTTTTCTTCCCCTCGTCCTCGCTTTTCTTTTCTTGTCTTGTGATTCACTCTTGTCTGTTTTTCTTGTTTTTATAACTTCTTTTTACATTCACACCGTTGCCACAACAAGAACCAGCCACAGCAACTAACATTCCACACGCATTTTTGATACCCAGTCGAATAACATACATTCGCCGCCTGCATTTACACACATACAATACCTCAGCTACACTGCATATACCACTTTCTGCGGCATTCTTATATTTTCCGCCTTCGGATCTACGCGATACATTTTCTGCACTGCACATATCTGCAGCAGCCTGTCCTTACAGTACCGCGCTGCTTTGCTAGCCAACCAATCTCGGCCTGATCTATCGGCTTCCTGCATGTCATCTTGATTCTCCCTGGTCTGATAAAACGCTCTGTCCGACGACTTAACGTCTCCCGCATCGTCAGCGGCGCGCACTTTGCGCATTACCAATTTAGAAACCGTCACATAGCGGCCGTTCTTGGTGACCACCCGCCGTATACCACTTTATATCAATTACACAGTCACAACCGGTTCATCTAAAATGGACCATTCACCATCATATGCGAGCCTGGAGCGTCAGCGCAACTTACAGTACTCGCGCACGGCAAATGTGCATCCAGTCGCTCGCCTGCCTACGCCACAGTCCAGTAACGCCAGCACCCATTCCATGAGTTCACCACAACTCGCATCAGCGAATGTTGCGTACAGATTAGCCAACACCAACAGCGCAAAACCAGTAGTAGTACACAGTCCCCGCCCGTCACCACAACCACGGGAGGGAAGCCTCGAATTGCGACAAAGCGCCATGTCGTCTTACTTGCAAGAAAAGTTGGAGAAGGAGCGCAAAGATGGAGAGCTTCTCGCTAGACGTACCCCGGATTTGTCACATCTAGACATGCGGGTTCCTGGGTCTCCGGCGAGGATTGGTACGCCTGTCGCTTCTGTTGAGAGCGAGCAAGCGAAAAAAGCCCTTGGGCTGGGTGTAAAGGAGATGGAAGTGGTACGTTACTCGCCAAACCCGAGAATGAAGAATGTAATGCGCTAACAACTATACTTGCGATATAGACTGTAACTACTCTCCACAAGCAAAATTTCGACTTAAAACTGGAGTTGTATCATCGCCGTGAGCGCCAACAAGCCCTGGAGTCTCGCCTGGAAATCGTAGAGAGTGAAAAGCGGCAAATGGAGGAAATGAACGATAAGCTTATTTCTGAGCTTGAGAAGAGAGACAAAGCAGTGGAAGAGGCCGTAGCGATGATTGTCATGTTGGAATCACAGGTTGAGACCCTTCTCAAGGAGCGTGATACGGTTCGCGACACCGAGACCCGTCTCCACGAGCAACAAGAGCAGCTGCGTATCCAGGCGCAGGTTCAACAAGAGCGTCAGGCTACTATGGATCAGGAATTCATGGCCCGTACTCGTACTCCCCAAAGGGTGCCGGCGCCTATGCCCTCAGTGTTTGGTATGAACAGCGACATGAAGGGTTCTCGTCACAGCAGTGGTAGTAGACCAGGCCAAGAGCGTTCTCTTAACCGGATGCCTTCGTTCATGTCAGACCTTAGCGAATCTACAGAGAACCTTCGGAGTGTTTATCTCAGCGGCGCCAAGGTCGGCAACATAATGAGTTTGCCACGGCTGAACGAGGCCTTTGCAGAAGTCGCGGCCTTAGAGAACGGTGCCTCACAACAGTCTAAGCTCCGGAGCCCTAGCTTGAGTATGCTGAGCGAAAGTTCGTTTGCTAGTATCTACCCGAACGAGATCGAGGTTGCTGCCGCTCGCGAGACGGAGCACATTCAACCATTGTCCCCACGCACTCAGAAGCCTCTGGCCACAATGACTCCTCAACGCAACATGACTCCTCGGTCGACAGGACGGAAATCCCACGAGCGGATGTCTCTTGGCACCCCGATTCGTGGTGAGAGACCTATGCCACCGCAACACAGACAGGTCGCCAGCATCAGTTCCATTTCTGGAAACATGCTTGATCAGACCTCGCCATTGCAACGAATCCAGCATGCCTATGGGCATCGCGAGGTTTCGGGTAGTTCTAGTGTTGACTCTTCGGGTAACGCGCCGCTTCTCCGTCCTAGTAAAAATTTGAGTGCTCAGCGTAAGAAGGAAGAGCTCTCCCTGCGCAAGGTTATGACCGGTTCGCCACGCACGATGATGGACACTGGTATGCCGCCTACCCCCGATACTATCTCTACAGCGACTCTCAGACGGTACCAGAATGAGGCGGATGTTATAGATAGAACGAATGCTTTGTTGGCTGCCGGTGAGCAGGGTGACCGGTACATGAAGCACTCGGGATCAAATGGGTCCCTGGGTGGTGTTCTTGTTGATCAACGGTCGGATGCTTCCTCTTCTAAGAGACCAGCTCGACCATCGGCCATTGGAATGTTCCCTAACAGCCGTGAGACGTCGGGTAGCTACTTTGACGCTAGACCCGTCCCAGCTAGCCGCCCACGTTCCGTTGACGAGAATACTGTCGCCAGATACCCTGATAGAGCTACCTATGGATCCGACGAGGAAGAAGAAGACGACGACACTCAGTCTTTGGCCTCTAGTCTCGACATTTGGATTCGTGAGGGCGGAAAAGCGCCACGTACTCTCGGTGGTCGGGATTCTCCTGAAGTGTTCACAATTCCTCCTCGGCCAGTTGTCAAGACTGATTGGCCTGTTGATTCTGTCGCTGGTGACATGGAAATTCCCACGTCGCCTGCTATCTACGGTTCTGCTCCCCAAGGTCCCGCACCTCCTCCGCCTAACCGTCGCTCCAGCTTGAATGCCTCAACTGGTACACCTGCTCGCCCTTCCACGACGACACTTCAATCCGATAAACAGCGATCTAAGCAACGTCCTGAGGATGTGTTACGTCCGTCATCCCAGCCCGGAGCGGCAAGCCAAGCTAAGCACAGTGGTTCAGGCACTAAGAATAGCCCGTATCCCCCACCTGCACAGCCCCAACGTAACCGTGGGATCAACAAGCTCTGGCGCCGATCGCTGGGTAGTTCAGTACAGTCAGTGACCACCAGTGGCAAGATTGCCAACAACAGCAGTCACGAAAGTATGCACGAGACCGGTGGCGTTAGTATCACGGATGTCGCCCCACAGCAAGAACTTAGACACCGTGAGAGTCAAACATACGGAACCGCCGCATGGCATCGCCGCAACAGTCTTATGAATGACGAAGATGAAGGCGCCCGCGCGACTCCTCCACCAATCATGCGCAACCGCGCTCTCAGCATTGATCCCGTCGCGGCATCACTCAACAGCGCCACCGGCAGCGAAGTAAGCCAAGAAGGTCCCAGTAGTCTTAAGGTGACACAGGCACAACCGCCACTTACGCCTAGAACGCCAGTGACGGCCATGCACACGTCGTTCCCACCAAGATCAAACCAGGGCCATGGCCACGGTCATTCAAGCTCGTTTTCGGGACAGATGACGCCCGGCACACCATCGAGGAAGAGCTGGTTGGCGAGATTCGGTCGGAGTAACAGTGTTTCGAAGAAGGGAGATAAGGAATGAAAGTAAGGATTGAGGGTTATTGTATTTTTACGAGTTTGTCGACTCGGTAGTTTGTTTTTTTGGGATCTTTGGGTTTTGGATTTTAAGTTTGGAGTTTATCGGTTGTCTTTTTTTTTCTGTTTCTTAACATTCCATCATTATTAGACGTCTTTTCTTAAAGAGTCTTGTTGCTTTCTTGCTATCAATTCATTTTCTTGAGTCACTTCATCTAAAAAAGAATCATTGAGATATATTATGTTCATAGGCAAAAAGAGAATGTGTGGGGTGAACCGGGATTGAACCGGTGACCTTTAGATAACTGCTCCGGAGAGCTGGGCTGAAGTTTAGTAGCTTCAGTCTAACGCGCTCCCAACTGCGCCACCACCCCTTATTGAAGGTGTGGGTTGTTAGAAGAGTACATAATGGTCAGAAATTTCTGCTGCTAGTTGGAAGTCTTTCAAGCCCCTCCTGGTGTTCGTCACCGGGCCCTAAGTTTGGTCATAGGAGGGTTCCTTGGCGCAATGCACTCGCATCTCCTCACCTCTCGAGGCTGGCTCAAAGGACGACACCTTTGTGATCAGTCGCGCCGGGTGAGGTCGTCGTATTGATAGTTAGCTCTGTTCAGGTAGACGATAAATAGAACAACAACAACAACAACAAGTTGGAAGTCTTTATATATCCGTTTTGTTAGCCCTCCGTCACCGACCAAGTCACGATGCCAGAGTGGTTAATGGGTGAGACTTGAATTCCTCTTTCAGGCATCTCATGGCTTCGGCCGCGTAGGTTCGAACCCTACTCGTGACGGTCTTTCTTTTTGAGATTTTTTTTGTTCATTTGGAGGTGATGCATAGATGGAGACAATAGACTCTGTTTACCGAGACGAAGACGAGACGAGAGGATGGGGTTCGGTGGAACGAAAGGTCTAAACAGACGGGGGGAGGAGGACTGGCTGGACTATTGGGGTGCGAGTGGGGGTTCCGCGGCGGAAGATGAGATTCGGCTGGGGTGCTCCTTGAGAGTGAGGGGGTGATCTGTTGGAGATGTCGTGGGATTTACTGTGTGCATATTGGTTTTGGGCTGGTTGGTGGGGTTCTGTTGTTCCGCCGCGGGTTTGGGGATCGGGAACTCGGGAGGTCGGGAGGATACGGTTATGGTGTGTTCATGTGTATGTATGTATGTACAGATATTGGATCTGTAAAGACTCCATGTATCCGGGCTTTTTAGGCGACAAGTACCTGGCTATCGGTAAGGCTAGGTAGATTGTCAGATGACGTAAATATCATAGACATGCAGCCACCAGTACCACCATCCAAAGCTATCCCAAAATACTCTATCTCTTAGGAGATACACCCCCCATTTAGAGGATTTCCTTTCCCAACCTCAGGAAACTCAGCTCCCCCACCCCGTTCATCCCTTAGGGTTTCCATGGAATGAGGATTCCATCGGTACGGGGACCGATATGCCGAATGGAGGGAGGGGATCAGGGCAGGACTCGTGGGAAGAAAGAAAAGAAAAAAAAGAATGGGAGATGAATTTATAGGTAGTTTTTTTCTCGGAGGGGAATGCTTGGGCCCTAAAAAGTCTCTATCATTCAAGTGAAGTGCGGACGGGAAGACGGGATGGTAACATGGGTATTGGTGCGTTTGACGTGTGATGGGATGTGATAGGGTGTCAGACCAGACATAGAGATCAAATTATCAAATTGGGATAGTGATGGTTACACGGGCTTGAAGGGGGGTGGTTGGGCGGACTGGACTGGATGCTGTCATGTCATGTCGAGGAAAGAAGAGACACATTGGTGTCAAGCTCGGCTGTGTTGCCTTGATACACGTAAGGGGGGTACCCTTAAATCCATCGACGTTCCTATATTCAGCCCCATCCCACACGCCAACGACCATCCTAGAAAGACGATATGAAGAGGTCGTTTTTTGTCCCGAGTAATCACGAGTTCTCCCTTCAATGGAGAGCCTAATTCGTCATGTTTGGCTCTTAATGCGGATGTAAAGAATGACCCAAAGGACCTGGAGAAAGGATTGGTCGTTCGCTTGGAGGTGGGGGTCCCTTTGGGGTATCCCTTGGATTTCCCAGTGGTGTGGCGTCGCTTGATGAAGCCTTGTGGGTGTGGATTTCGCGGGTTTGTTGGTTTGGATTGGGTTTCGGGGGACTTGGATGGGCCCTGGTGGAAGCTGGAATGTTGAGCGGGGTTTATAGATTGTGGGAGAGTCAGATGCATATATACATCATAGGGAAGATTCTGCGAGTATGTATGAACATCATAACCTCATAGTGTATAATGTATCACCGACATCACGCGATTCTCACATAGTCAACAAATCAACCGCACCATCTCTCCAGTAGCAGAACCCTTGATTCGCAAAAGCGCACATATAAAGTCAATAGCGAAACCCCGAGATAGACACTTGAATGGATCCAATCTAACCGTAGCGTCAGCCTTGGCCGTCCGTCGTTCGTCCACCATGACCTTGTCACCAAGGCCACTAAAAACCCAGCCCAACCAAGCTAATCCAAACCTTGTCATTGAACTTCCCGCCATTGTGGGATTCTGTCGTCGAGTCCTTCCGTCTGTTCAACTCAACTCAACATCCGCTCGGACCTGTCTTGTGCTTCTTTTAAAGTCTTGTCTATCTACTCTTTAATGCCGTCTTATCCGTCAACTCTTGTCCTTCCTTTAAAAGACCAAAAGACCACAAGTAAATAGACACAAATTACACATTCCTCCCTACGTCGCCCTATGAACCCAGTAACCCTTATCCCCGACTTGGACCTCGACTTTGGCCTCGACCTCGATCCTTGATAGGTCACACAAGTAGCACCTTCCAAAAATGGTGCCCTACAAACATGCCAAGGGTCGTCGGGTCAAGAACGGTCATTCTCCACTGTATCTTGGAATCCTATGAATTCCAAAACCCCGGCACTTGACAATCAACGTTATTTGCTCAATGAAGATGATGAAGAAAAAAAAACAAGAACAAAAACAAACGAGACAACCCCGCCTCTGTAACCTAATACCGGGAGTACATGCGAAATCGAGAAGGTTTTCCCTTTCTGGGTGCTTAGTGGCTACCGTGGGGTTCCTGACACTAGAGTTAACAGCCACCAGCTTGGGCCAAGTTTCTACGGTGAATGGGAGACTCCACTCCGAAACATTGGCCAACCGACCGACCCCTGGTTAGGTGTTGATTTTTTTCTTCTTCCTTCCTCTTGTTTTCTAGCCCTTGCCGTCGGCGACTAAAGGGCGTGCCGATTGTGTTTTGGTGGGCTTTTTAGAGGGGGGGGGGGGGGCGTAGTCCACTGGATTGGCTTTCTGCGCTTAGCGTTTAAAAGGACCCCGCGTAGACAACTGTCTATCAGCCTTGTAGCGGCGGGTCTGGCCATAACTGGACCGGGTCATCAGCCGGTAACGGGTGCAGGTCAGAAAGTAACGGTACCGAGTGCCACCGTTTGTATGTAGGACTGATGTGCAGGTCACCAGAATTGCATCATTGATAGTGATATCCCGAGATTTAGGGTTATCACGATGGCGATTTGTGGTTTGTACATATACGATTCACAACATGTAACTCCAACTCCCGTATAACTTACTGAGTCATGAGAGACGTGAACAAGAAACCAAAATCACAGCAACATCTACACATTATTCAGCCTTTGTAATAAGGGTTGCTACACAAATAGTCACGTTACCATAGAATTTCCTTGTCGGGTTTAACGTCCTTGTGTATCCGATCCGATCCGCCTGCACCGATGTCACTAATATGACAGAAAGCCATCAGAAAAAGGGAGAGAAAAACTGGGTTTGAAAAGGCTGGAACGTCCGTTGTGCGCCCGCCCTGCTGCACAATCATACCACGGCTGCCCCGCCTTGCACCGTGGTTCACTCAGGCCATGACGACGCCAGCCGACCAAGAACGGCCGGATGGATCGTTTTGTTTTGTTTTTTTCCTTTTTCCGACCCGTTTTGTCGTGCGGTTGCCTTGTACCATGTGAGGCGAGAGCGTGTCCCCAAAAAAGACGGTCGGCTGGACGTGGTTGTGCGGGGTTCATGTTGCCTTGAACACCTGATTATTAACTGTCGTTTTTAGCTCAGTACTTTGCATGTAGATGGGCTGTCAGCCCTGGCACTGGGTCCTTTTTTACTTGTTGACTGGTCCACAAGGCTGCATGGCATCGCCAATGTCAGGTGGTATGTTGATTTACCATGAGCCACTCAGATGTCTGGGTAGATTGATGAAAACCCCGCTCTTCTTGTGGTTGTTACATACGGCCCCACTATGCCCCGACGACGTTCCATTGAATCAATCCTATCTTGTTCCCTCTACAGTGTATATCATATGTACACAGACAAAGTCGGTAGACAAATTGTCCACAGACTTTCGCCTCTTATCCCTCCATGTGGTTTATTGGCACAACCGAGCGAGCACGACAAGAACACTCCAGCCAGTAACCGGAAAACCCGTACAAAAGGAACCCACCACGAACCGGCCCTCTTGTGTTTAGAAGTCACTCCCTCACCCAAACAAACTGAATGTACGTATTTATATCCATATGTATGTACATACGTAGGCTCTTCTTGCCCTCCTGACCAGCTTCCTCTGATGTCACCACAAATGTCTCTAAACTATCACAGCCTCAGCGTACTACATGTTGCTTAATTCCCATTACTAGCTCATCCATCAACAATGAAGCTCAGCCTATGGTCCCTCACTAACAGCTGGTGCTGAAACTAAGTAACCAACCCGAGATTTGCAACAAGACTTTGACTTAACTGCGCCGCTAAATATCCTAGATCGAAATCCTCAGCCCTACACAGACACCCATGCCGTGGGTCCAAGGACGAGGTAGGGGAAGGAGGTCACTAAAAACAAGGGAAAGGGGAAAAATACAAAAGAACAAAAGAGTCCAAACTCAACCGTTATGCATGGTCGAGCTGCGCCTCTCTAGTGCTCCTTGGGCCGTGGGAGAATCCCACATTGCAATCCCAAATCAGTCGACCGACAAGTCCATTAACCGCTGGAACCAAATGAATGTGATGTTGTCCTTCTATTAGTCTTATATGTACATACCTCAGGTCCCAGTCTTGTGAGACCATTCACGAGAAAAAGAAGACGAAAATAAACAGAAAAAGAAGGACTTTACTATAAATTAACCTATGAGAACAAGAACACCAAGAGGATCTCCTATTACGTCACGCAGCAGTTCCCGTATGTATGTACACTTCTCAAAAACACACCAAAGGAAGTTCCTCCTGTTCATCTAGCTCCTGCATAGACAACCCCGGCCTCAAAAAGGGAGCGGAATCCTGTTAGTTTGTTCTACAGAAGCCGAAAGGACCGCGGGAACCGAGGATCGAGCAGTAGAGATATTGGCCGGACACCCGACAGTAGGAATCCTTCCGTTCTAGTACATACCTCCGATACGATACGGAAGCTGCACACCATCGAAGCAGGTTTGGGAGACCGCCGTTGCCGCATCTCGGAATGTATGTACATATGTACATACATACATAAAGTCTTCACACCTTTGGCTTGGACAACAATGGATTCCAACGCACAGTCGTCGTCGGGCTCTGACCCGTCCGTCCGCATTTCGAGAGAAAAAATGGGAAACATTTAAAGAAAAAGATTCACAGCTACTTTTACTAGGCTGAATTAACCAGTAGTTCCCGCGTGAAACGAGACACCCAAAACATGCCATCGCCTGCCCAGTAGCTCTGGTCCGTTCACGAAAAAAGACGCCGGTACCCATGGATCAAAGCACCCATCAAACAACCTCTTTTCTTAATGAGAAGCCGCCCCATAGAGACGTAACCCTAGCTTGACCTGTCCCGGTGGTACTTTTCAAGGAGAAATATCCCTCGAGGAGCCCACCATGCCGGTCATCATGTCCCACTTTGAACTCCGATCCATCCTCCCGTATGTAAGTACCAAGTGCCTCGTGTAAGTTTCCTCCATGGATATGTCGTGGTGTTGTTGGCAAAACAATCAAGTTTGCCTCCCTCCCTCCCTCATCCTTTCCTTATCCGTCCCACAATCCCGTCACCCGGATGCCTACGGCATATGTACACGTTGCTGTTCGACGCCTCCGCCGCCGCCAGTTTGGGGCCCGCTGGTTTGGGGCCCGCCTCTGTTCTACACGTTACACATCTCTTGTGTTGCCTTATGGTATGCTGTATTGCAGGTGCAGCGCTTGTCGGGAACGTTGTTGTTTTGTTTGCTGGTTATTTATTTGTGGTGTGCCGAGAGGACGGGCGGGAAAGTACGTTCCGTGGGGATCCGTCGGGACACTGCGAATACGATTTGCGTGGGTGGGTGCAGAAGGAACGGGCATTTTGGACGAGGATGCCTCGTGGGCATGTGGATGCGGCCGCTTACATACATACATATGTAAATACATAGTTACATACATACATGTGTGAGTGTATATGCATGCATACATATACATAGGAGCAGATAGCGGGGAAGAGGCAAAAAAACACTCAAAAAGAGGTAGCATGTGAGAGCCGACCTATAGTAAGACTTGGCGCTTCGTGTCGCAATATTGTTTGCTACCGCTTCATTACCACCGTTTCCGTGGTTCGAAGAGAGTGCAACTGTTGTGACTTTGAGCCATAAGCCAATAGTCACAACAGTTTCTATGTGTCTACAGTGACATGTCCTACAAACTACGTACGAGATCCGCACTCACATACATAACAATCCGTGAAAGTGTTCGTAGTGCATGGTGAGCCAACTTAGTGTTTCCTAGTCAGCAAGCTTGGTGCTTTACACAAGCCCATCGACTTGTGTCTCCGTATCCCAACGACATTCCTATGTGTCAGCCACAAAGATTCTCGGCGTTGGCCGGTACTGACGACGTCCATGGTATACACCACAGCCCAAAAGGGCAAGACCATGTCTAAGTCAGATTTCAGAATTTGTATTAGTGAGCCGTTAGGGTTTCGCTTATAGTTGATGATGTCGGTGCAATGGAGACTCGAATCGAGTTGATGAAGGACAAAAACAGCCACTTTTCCTTCCCAGACAAGAAAACAGAAACACATCATGTGTTCGATCCGCCATGTCAGGCTGCCTGCCTTGTCTTCTCCTTCCCGCCGCCAACCCGCTCGCCACGCATTCCCGTAAATCGCTATCTGCAGCCACATTTTTTTGTGCATCTTTATTTTGGCTGGACATATGTACATACATACATGTGCAAAAAGGGGAGTAAACTATGTAACCCCAAAGAAGGGCCGTCACCGCCCGAGAACGGCTGGCCACACAAGAACAAAAGTGGCGTTTTTTCATGGTGCTTGCTTGGGTTTGCCGCCTTGAAGCCCAACGGGACGACAACTGTGGGCGAGGCGTCACCAAGGACAAGGGCTTATGTGAAGTTATAGCAGGCACGCATTTTCCGTGGTCCGGAGCTTTACATGTGGAAGGTGGGGTAGTAAAGGGAAGGGAAGGGAGGTACAAAAGCCTGGGGGAAGGAAGCATAGACGGGCGGGGAAAGACTCGGGGGCACAAGAAGGAAGGAGCAACGACGGGTTGGTTCCTGTGGAGGGGATCACGGCAGAATATGCAGGCTTCTAGCATTGCAGGCTGTTGGCGTTGCAGGCTTTGGTGGCATTAAGTGGCTGGCTTTTTTTTTTTTCTATGCTGGCTTGATTTGCCAAGGTAGTAGTAGGGTGGTAGGATTTGGTGATTTTTTTTCTGTGGATGATGATGTAGGAGTGAGGCGAGTATGTACAGAATTTCAGTGTTGAGGCCTGGTACCGATGCCTGCAAAAGGTAAACCGGCAGCTTTTTAGTGGTGGCTGTTGCTCAAACGACCTTGACCAAAGCCAGGCCAGGCCAGTCCAGCCCTACAATGGCACATGGCACATGGGTTTAGGGGTAATTGTAGTTTTATATTGTTGAGTTGATTGTCACGAGTTTGTATCGAGGACTCTTGAGTGGTTTGTACAAGTGTCTATACATATGTCTGTACATATATAGACACAGTTTATACATATATACACGCACATGTTCAAGTTGTACTGGATGTCATGTTATGTTTGACTACTAACAATCAGTAAATACCGCAGCAGATATAGAGAGGGTCTTGCGATGTATGTATATGAGTCAACCAATATAATTCCTCAAGCGAGCACTATATACAGGGCATATAATATCATTGGCTAAGCGTGCCCGATATGTCGTTGGAGTTTATCCAAAACTCGGTTTGTTGGATTTCGCACGAGTGAGAAACATACATGGGCTGCATCTCGGTTGTGGCGATATGGGGATGTTATAGGCCAAAAGGGCTATAGCGGTAGTTTCGAGGGACGTTGAACCAGACCTTGAGGATGGAATTAGCTCTTTAAAGGAGTCGTTGAAAAAGGCATCATAAGATCCAATGACTTAGACGTCATACATACATGAATTACCTTGAAATGGTTGCAACGATGGAGGTTGCTAGGATGAATCCATCGAACTTAGTAAGATCAGCAGTCAGATGGTTGGTTATTAAGGCAGTTAGTCCGGCAACTATAGCTCATTCACCCATCAGTCAGCTTGACTTTGGTCACGGAACTCATCATGTCTTGGCCAAGGCACCGTCACTGGTAGAGATCCCATCTCGATAGCCAGCTTGACCGGCGCCTTGCATGGTCCATGGTCCATGTGCAGTACCGATGTTTATGCGTATCCACATAGAACGAACAGACAGACGACTAAACAGTGGGTGGCTCTCGGTCAACTATGTATGGACATACTAGGCTCAAGTAAGCTCGGTGCAGGTTTTGGGTATTGCGTTTCGTCGTCTCAGGCGTGATTGTTCATCGGAGGCTTTACTGGATCTTGTAGTTGGAGCAGCTGTAAGAGACATCATAAGGGAGGGAGGGGTAAATCAAGTATGTATTGTACAGAAATCTAGGATTTCTAGGATTCTTAAGGCCATTTTCTCCGCGGAATATGCCCAGAACAAGATGACGACAACAACAAACATCATACCGATGCTAAGTAAGGCGTACCCATTTTATTCTTGTTCTTCCCTTCCACTATGGGCTATATCTCACGTCACTTTGGAAGAAAGAAGGAAAATAACATGACGTGGGTGTGTACCTAACATTCACTTGTCACTGGAAAAACCACCCGGTTTGGTTCCACGGTGGGGGGTCTTTCGTCATCATTTATGCCACACAATAGGGTCAAACTTTACCTCTGTAAGTATGTACATACACCACGGGGCGAGGCTAGAACCTTGATTTACCTTTTTAACGCAGCCGATCAATCCAAAGCCAACGATTTCAATCGCCCAGAAAGAGAAGATACACCAGCATCACGAGTAACAAGACCCAGAGCCATTGTCTACTTCGATTGTCTAAGCCCCTAGTCGGGGGCAAAGAGCATTGACATTTTGGTGGTCATGGAACTCTCTCGCTCAGTCAGCCCGGCCTAGGCAAAAAAGGAACAAACGAATAGCAGAAAAAAAAGAGAAGGAAGGAGGAAAGAAGACACTCGGAAAAATGAAAAAAAAAAAAAGGAAAGAACGGCATCGTGCTTTGTGTGTGCTGCGTGTGGACGTGCAGAGGCCCAGCACCAACAAAGTTGGTCAAATTCAAAGCCAAGCAAGAGCCGCTGCTACTGCCAACCAGTATATATACCAAATTGTCCGTCCGTGAACCATAAGTGCGCAAAAGCACTTGTGCTTGCTCTCTATTTTCCGTCTGTCCTCTTTTTTTCTTTCTTCAAACATCTTCTCTTTTGCATCTATCGTCGATTTCGATATTCGTCATCTTTTTTTTTCTATTACGGTAGCTAGATTACATACATGTAAACGATACCACGAACCCGCCTACATTTACGCCTTTTTTGTCTTATTATCGCCTTGTAATCGTCAATTAATCCACCCACTCTGCATTTTACATCAACTTGGCAGCTTAACTTGTCGGCTGCCTGTCTCTCTATTGATCATCCGCCAAAAGTTCCGCCGTTCAGCCACAACCCGCATCGTTAACTTCACATATTGGCCCGGCCGAAAAACACAAAGGACTTTAGTTTAACATCTTGTCTCGCCACCGACTTGAACTACGTTCCATCGCCAGAACCTTGACGACATCAGAGGCCTCTTTACTAGCCCTAACATCGGATTCGCCGCCAGTTCGCCGCACTTGCAGGAGCCTTTTCAAAACAAATAGTCGACTTGTTGGCGCTATCAACACTTTAATTCGTCTGTTTATGCACATGGGCGTTGCCACCCATTGTTAATCTTTCCAATCGTCGTCATTGCCCTGTTACAACGTCTCTCCTGTCTCCAAGCGCCGACCCGACTTGGCCGCTGCTACACTGCATCCATCTCCGCTGCGAGAGACCATCATCGCTGGGGAAACATCTCTGACAGTCCGTCGGTCGTTGCCCGTCGTTGCTAAAAGACATCGCCTCTACTCCCACCAAATAGACCCTCACACTTGCATCGTCGGCCTTTCGCCACTTCTTTGGTCTGCTTGTCCATGTTTACGGCCCTTGTTCTCCGCACCCTCCAACTTGCTGCAACCTATATCCTGTCTCTCTGTCCTCGTCGGAAACAGCCCTAGCCTTGCAACGCACCCTAAACTTCCTTATAACTCCTCTCAACTCACGCCCCGCGAATCACCAACTTATACACGCCTGGCACTCACACGCATTAGCCAAAGTCACCAACAAGTCACACACACACGCCCCACACACACTCACACACCCTGCCTCTCTTTTTGCTGCTATTTTTTGACTCTTTTTGGCTTGACTATCTAAAATCCCATCAACTTGTGTCTTTCGTCCAACCCTTCCTTCGTCCACGATCCAGCAGAGCCCATTGCAGAGAGAAAAATATACGCCACACAAAAAGACGCTAAAATATACAGTCTTGTTTGTTACAATAACCCTGTCACTTATCGGTTTACTTGTTCGTCCACCTGTTATTGGCTCTTCTTATACTGCCGTTCACACGCCTGCTTGCCGCATCTTCATACATTACACGCCCCATAGAGATACCCCACACACCCTTTTTTGACTTCTAGTCTTTAGTCCTCAATTCTTACCCTCACTTGCTCGCCTGGATCTCATTGCCACAACCACCAGGCTTCGACTATACATACATACATACACCTGATATTCTAATATCCCTCTTCTGTCCCTCTCGCCTCCACTTCGCTTCTCCGCTAGAGCTGACGATATTCGCCATATCAAGTATCCACCACAACCACCACCACCACCTCCGCCACGCCATCACATGGGCTCCCTTCATTGCTGTCCCATTGTCCAATACACTCCGCCGGCCGTCCACTCGTGACTTGTGTGAGTGTGGAATCAAGTTACAAACACTGTCCTTCGTTTGTCTCTGTCTCTTCTTACTCGTCTATCTTCAGTCTCTCTTTACTTACTCTCTTTCACTTTCCCGCCCTGTCCGTGTATCCGCCCTTTCGGCTCCGCACTCCCCTTGGCAGCCTGCCACCCACCATATCTCAAGTACCATATTGAACCACTACTACGGCGACCTCGACGAAACACTACACACCCTTTTCCGTACCCCATTACCCACCCCTCCACACAGTTGCAACCTATTGCTTTTCCCTTTGTGTCTTGCTCCTCTCCTACTTACCACATTGGCTGGATCTTGGCTGGGGTCCCTTTGATACCGTACCCTCTATCCCACCCCTGAGAAGCTTCTCGCCTGCTTCAACATTCTCCCTGAAAGCGTACAAATACTTCCACCCATATTGCATATAATAGCACCGTATACAGAGACACGCCCAGACGCCATGGAGACGTCAATGTACCGCCGCGATGAGGCCGTTCCGGCAATCCATATAGATAACAGGGCCCCCGGTTACCCTCTCTCATCATCCGCCAGAGCTATCAATATCCCATCTACTCACAGACTTGGTCCCGAAGTGCCGCCACCACTGCCGCCGCCAACACACCCTATTACCGGACCTACCCACATGGAGCCTGCTTACTCTGAGCGCAACTATTATGACGGCCGTATGCACGGTTCGTCAGTGTCCTCGGTAGCTAGCAGTGGTTATGGCAGCATCGATAACTCCTACAGCGAACGTCCACACTACAAGGCCAGAGATATGATGAACAACGCCGATGAAGGTTATGCGAGTATGTCGTCTAACCGGTAAGTCAATCCACATAGTTGTTTCCTTTTTTTGCTTTGTTTTCGTTTGTCTTGCTAATGCGCCTACCCCATTTGGTAGCCCTTCATTGCCTTCTCTTGCCGAAGGTTTTGGCCGCTTTCATGAAAAGTATAGTTTATGTACCACCGACGACTACTCTACTAGTATCAAGGACAAACTCAACTCGCACATTCCTACTCAACGAACCGGTCGTCCATACTCGCGCTCCTACGATGTCCCATCACCACGGCCAATGCCAAGTCGGCCCCATGTTAACACTTCTGTCGCCTTACCCGCTTTGTCCTTGCCAAATAACATAGCCAATGGAATCCCAAATCGTCCGATGAACCCACTCGATTCGCCACCGTCAGAGCACTACCAGTCGTCCGCCGTGTCACCTCACTCAGCTACCACCTCGTTCAACTTTAGCCATGCCGCCCCGTCTGACTACGATCGCTCACCATCGCAAAACTCGCGTGTACCTAGCCGCCACGGTTATGATAGTCCTATGGAGGATCATGAGGTGCATCGTCCCATGTACCAGGACCGTGCTGGCAGCAAGAGACGGGCATCTTCTCCACTTGAAGTCGATTTTGCGCCACCACCAGCACCTGCTGCACCCGCACAATTTGAGATGATGCGCCGGCGTGAGGGGTTACCATACCGTGGATCACCCACCGCTCGGCTAACTACGATTCCGCAGGGTGCAGTTGGCAGTTACCCAGCTTACTACGACAGACCCCCGCCCAGCAATGGTTACTCGGCACCGATGGCTGGTGCTATGCCACCAATGAGTGAGCCAATGGGTCATATGCCAGCCCTGGGCTATGGAACGCACGACCGATCTCCATCGATGAACACTTCTCCCCGGGGATCTATTTCCAGAGGACCACCACCGCCGCAGCGCAATGGAAGTGTTGCGTCGCCACGGCGCATCAATGAAATCAAGGCTGATGCGCCAAAGGTACACACGCCATTTATTTGTGATTGTTGCCAGAAAAAGCCCAAACGGTTCGAAACGCGAGAAGAACTTCGGTAAGTCTTTTTTCGTAGTGTATTCACTGTGTTTGTGGAAAAAAGAAACTAACGGACGAGGATTGACAGGGCGCACGAATCAGAAAAACAGTACGAATGTCAGTGGTGCGGCAACCGGTTCAAAAACAAGAATGAAGCCGAACGCCACCAAAACTCTCTGCACGTCAGACGGCACAGCTGGAGCTGCAAGGCGCTAGATAACTACAGCAAAGCTTTCCACGAAAACAGATCAACCAACGGCAAATTTGACACGTGCGGCTATTGTGGCAAGGACTTTGAGCGCCATGGCCGTCCTCGCGACGGCGGAATCACCCCTGAAGCCAATGACCAAGATTGGGAGGAACGAGTGCGACACTTGCAGACAGCACACAAGTTCCGCGAGTGCAACTCGAGCAAAAAGTTTTTCCGGGCGGACCATTTCCGACAGCACCTGAAGCACTCGCACTCGGGCACCAGCGGCAAGTGGACAAACCAACTGGAGAATGCATGCATGCGCGATGAGGAACCATCGCCTGCGCGTTAAACACGGGAGGAAAATTAATAGGAGTTGAAGTTAAGGGATATATGTTTGGCTCCGTGTGAATGTGCATATGCACACATGGTGTGGCCGGGCGGATAGACGACGCTCTTTGATGGACCAGAGCGTGCGTCCGGTTCGTTGTTTTACGGCCTTCTATTGCTGTTGGTATTGATTTGGGTTGTCTTTTTTTCTTTCTTTTTTGTTTGTTTCTGGCGTAGGAGGCTTTTTGTCGTCTTTTGTTTTTGTTTTTGTTCTTCATTTGTCTCCTCTTCTGGGTATTCTTGCCATGCATGTTCCTTGGCTACCTATGAAGTATGTTTTGTATTTTGTTCAACATTTCTTTTGCTCGTTTTCGTTTCTGATGACCAGGTTGGAAGATTGTTTTGTTAAATGGTGGTTGGTTGCCGGATCAAGGTTGAAGTCTAAAAAAAAGGGTTTCGCCTCATTGTCTTGGCCAAGGTTTAATGGATTTCTTATGAGAGTTTAGATATCTCTCTCGTTTTGTATATTGTTTATTATACCATTGTACTTGTTTCTCTACATCATGGTTTGAGTAGGGCTTTTTGTGAAGTGAATCATGCATTTATATGTCTATAATTTGTCTATACATGTCTTTCTCGTTGTCTTTGCAAGTCATACATTTCAACAAATATATTCATTTGTCCGAGACTTGTTCTCAGTTGTGCGTAGTCAATACACCCACATGGGACGACGGCGAGTCCATCAGCCCTGTTAAGCGGTGAGCCGGAACGCATACAAGCCTTGTTTTTTAAACTGTAGAGGGGGTGTAGTTGGCTTGTGCTGGATGGCTGGCTGGCTGGGACGAGACAGACAATGTGTTCGGTACCGGTTTATGTATCTGGTCAGACTATCACAGTGACTATTTACTTCATCATGTGCTTCTTCTTCAAAAACTGCACTTTTGCTACATATGAACGTTTATCCAGTCCCTGGTCTATTTGTCCGTCTGGGTTTGTTATCGATATCTTGCTGTCTCTTTTCCCTCGTTAGTCTGTCAAGTCATTCACTCCACTTATTGAATTCAGCTTCTCTCCACCATAAGCAAAGTGCGTGCGTCAGACTTGTCAGAGCTTCCCGCTTCTATTTCTTCTTCTTGTTTGTCCTTTTTTTGCTAGTTCTCCACTATTTCGTCGTCAGACTTGCTCCACTTCGATAGCTGTTGTCTCCTTTTTTTTGGGGGGGCCTGTGACGGACCGACCGACCACAAAGGAAAGATTGATAGATGCATTAAACCCACGGCGAACCCTATTTTGGCCGATTTCTGATTTGCCTCCTTTCGCCGCCCGCTAAAACTGGCCGAACTTATTGCATTACATGCACATCATTACTCGCCACGAGACATAGACAAACATTCATTACTAATTGTTACCTTCTTTTTTTTTCTAAGACGCATATCAACGACGTGCTACAAGACTACGCAAACGAACGTCAATCCGCGAAAAGGAAAAAAAAAAGAACCCCACCTCTAAAAATCCCAGACATAGCCATATTAGCCGCGGTACAAGCTACCTTGGCCGATCAAAGCCGCCTTGATGGACGACGACCCCTTCACCAAAAACATCAAGACGCAACGTCTCAGCTTCATCAGCAAGCTAACCGAGCTGGAGCGGGAAGCTGCCATCGACCCTAGCAAATTCGCCGACGACAATATTGCCGAGGAGGACGAAAATTCAGGGACCCGGGCCGGAGACGACGACGACGAGTTCCGCGCGCATAGCGACCGTCCGGCTTTTTCTAGAGAGGGGTCGTTTGAGGAGGCGGAGAGGACGAGACAGAGAGATCGGGAGGATGTTGGGCCGGAGTTGGAGAATGAGGAGTTTAGGAGTCGCCCGAGACAGAGATTGGATAGGGCTTTGTCGTTCATGGCGTTGAATCGCATTCCGGGGGATGACGAGATCTATGTTGGAGGGTAAGTTGGCTTTTTTGGTAGTGGCGCGCCAAAGGACCTGTCAAAGGGCTTCTTGTCTGACATGTGACAATGGTCATGGTTTGTTTGGTGGGCTGGGGTCACGACATTCTGACGGTTTTGCTAACTTACTTCGCTTCTTTCCCTCCCTGTAGTGTATTTGCCCTTAAGCGGCCACAGGCTTTAAGAGACCATGGTATCACGCACATCTTATCGGTCCTCGGAAACATGGGCAATGATTCTGTGACGGAAGACTACGACCATTACATTATCGACCTAGACGACATGGAAGACGAGGATCTACTGATCCACTTACCTGCCGCGGTCAAGTACATTGACAGTGCTCTGACTTCCGCGCCAGTCAACTTTGATCCTGCCCCGCTAGCCCCTCAACCTCCGACACCTGAGCCTCGCGGGCCAACGCCCCCGCTACCGGAACCAGTCGTTGAAGAATCTCTCACTGATAGAGCGGATCGGCTAGCGGCGGAGGGTATCTATGGGATGTCCCCGGTTGTTAAAGCTACAGCGGAAGCGAAGCCAGAGCCAAAGCCAGAGCCGAAACCGGAACCGGTAGTTCAGGCTGCGCCGATACCTAGGAAGAATGCTATCTATGTGCATTGCGCGATGGGTAAGTCCCGCTCAGTAAGCGTGGTTTGTGCGTATTTGATGTGGAAGTATCCTGAATACTTTGGTCTTTCACGCGAGGCGGCTCTTGACCCTGAAAGACGGATCATGCGTCGGAGAAATGGACATGATGCTATGTTGGATGCGGTTGACTGGGTGCGACAGGGACGGGATATTGCGGATCCGAACAATGGGTTCCGGGAACAGTTGGCTATGTGGTGGGAAATGGCATGTCCTGATGATGTGGTAGATCACCCTATTTACCGTAAGTGGGCTTATAGCCGTGATGTGGACATGTCGATTGCTTGCGGCGCGGCGCCAACGTTCCTGCGCTTTGAGGATGAAGAGGATGAAAAGGCCAAGCAACGTATGAAATGGGCGGATAACGACGAGGAGGAAGTCGACGCCACAGGGACACCTAAGACTCCTAAACCGCCGACCCACGCAAGCATCCGGTGTAAAATGTGTCGGACAACACTCGTAACAGGGCAATTCGTCATTGCCACAGACCACAACAACGGGCTCTCCCCAACAACACCGGGCCCCGCAACTCCAGAGAATACATGCCAACACTACTTCATCGAGCCCCTGAGTTGGATGCGCGAGACGTTGGAAAAGGGGGAGT
Organism: Huntiella abstrusa; assembly: GCA_025685495.1. NCBI lineage: Eukaryota > Fungi > Ascomycota > Sordariomycetes > Microascales > Ceratocystidaceae > Huntiella > Huntiella abstrusa. The sequence goes on along the minus strand of JAJNMT010000213.1, from coordinate 122,751 downwards.
TGGAGGGCCGGTTGATGTGTCCTAACCGGCGGTGCACAAGTGCAGTGGGACGGTATAGTTGGAAGGGCTTCCGGTGCTCGTGTTCAGAGTGGGTTACGCCGGCTTTTAGCTTGCAGAAAAGTCGGGTGGATGAGATTAAGGAGGTGCCTGCGGGTCAACAGATGCGCAAGTTTGGGATCCGGAGACCGCCACGGGTGAGGCAGAACCTGTAGGGAGTTTTAGTGGGATTTTGGGCATTTTTTCTTTTTCTTTTTCGTTTCTGGGTTGGGCTTGGGTTTGGTTGGGATAGATTTATTAGTCTATGTATTGGATGTATTTGAATTGTTCATTTAGAGAGTCGCGATAGGTGTGACGTCAGAGATGTGTTAATATTGTGTAGCTTGGGGGTGTCTATATAGATGACATGTGACGTATCTACTTCCCTCTGTCACCTTTGTGACCACTATGTGACCAATCTGTGACGAGACAACCACTGGGCTGAAGACGGCGGCGAAGAAAAGTCCCGTACATCAATGAATTCTAAGACGCGGCAGGCGGTGTGATATCAGGCTAAGTAGGACTTAAGATTTCTTAGACGGCGGGGCAGATGGGACGGAGGGGAAGAAATCTTGCTGGGCCATTCGTTGGCGGTTCTTCTGTGATTGTTGGTGGATGATACGGGCACGTTCTAGATCTTGACGTTTCTGTTTGCGGAGATTGTAGAAGGTGCTTGTGGGTGTAAGTGTGGGTTTATAGACGTGTGTATATGTATGTACATGAAAGGGATAAACTTACGGGATAAGAGTGAATTTGCGGGGTTGCACGGGGGCCGGAACTTCCTAGTGGGTGGGGTTAATAGAGATTGTGAATTGGATATCACGGGACTTACCGGGGCTTTTGGGATGTCTTCCTTTTTCTCGGAATGTTCCTTCTTTTCTGGGTCTTTGTCGGTTTCTTTGTCCTTGGATTCTTTGTCTTTTTCCTCCTTTTCCTTCTTCTTCTTTTCTTGCTTGGCCTTGTATTCTTCTGTTACTCGTTTGACTTCGTCGTCTAGAGCTTTCTTCTTGGCTTCTTCGGTTTCTTCTGGGATGATTTGGGTGCAGAATTTTGGGTCGGTGAGGTGGACGGGGCAGACGTAGAAGAAGTCCTGGAGTGAGTGTTAGTTTTGTCTTTAGATGATCGAGTTCAAGTGATATACGTACCTTGGATGATGGCCCTTCTGAATATAACACTGTAGTCGTCGCCTTATAGCATATATCGCACCCCTTTCCAGCATTAGCAGCTACTTGCCGCGCAGTATAAAGATTCGGAAAAGACATTGAAATCAAGTGAATTACAAAAGAGTTACAAATGAATCTTCAGTACATTCATGTCACTCATGTCACTTATTGATAACCTCCAACCCAACATGGAACAGCCACTTCTATTGTACGCCACAGCGCCACATCTATATAACCTAAAACGAGCAATGCATGTCGCCCTAAGCTGGGGGTCGATCGAAAATGGCAAGTAGCTACAGAAGCTATTGAACGCGTGAAGTTTGAATTTTGTAGAAGGAGAAACTTACTGTGAGGGTTTTTGTTTTACTCACTTGACTTTGTGATTTTGGCTGTGACTTTTTTTGTTTCGCAGTATTTACTTTTTTTTTTTCAAACTTACTTGCAAAATGACCCTTGATACAAATTCTTTACAATTGGTCTTTTCCGCGCGTCCGGATCTGGTGGAGAGAATCAAGATCCAAGCAGGTTTGTCTAACCAAAGGATTCCGCTTCAATCAATGTTAACTCTAACCTCGTTCCCAACCAACTAGATACTCCTGAGCGTGTCACGCTCTTCAATGATGTTGCTGCGTATCTTGCGACTTTAATTGGTGATGGCGACAGTCAAGATGCCAAGCGGCGCAAAGTTCCTACGGTCAATGGGGATGGTGGCTCGGGGGCGTGGGATATGTCGGAGCCGGTTTATTTGGTTGTGGGGGATATTTCGATGAGTGTGCCGGTGCGGAAAAAGCTGGCGTTGTGTTTTTCGGCGGGCGGTGTCTATGCGCGGGTGGCGGGGTCGACGGAGGTTGTACCAGGGACGGCTTTCGCATGGAGAGATATCGGTGAGTTTGGGTGGATTTTGATGGGAGTGTTGTTTTTTTACTAACTGTGGATATAGAACATATCTTCGTTTTACCGGTTCCAGAGAAGAATCAAACGCAGTATAACTATGTGTTACTTCCTAAGGGATCCAGCTTCATCCCAAAGGCCGGCGTCACGGGTCCAGACCCTTTGGTTTTCACTGTCAACGATGCTAAGCCTAAGCCAGAGACTATCTCTGGTCCCCAGGCTTCATTGTATACCGACTCTGGTCCCGATTACAAGGCGCTTTTCAACAGAGCTTTTACTACTGCTTTGCGTAATGCTAAGAACCCAGTTTCTCTGGTTTCTACTAACCCTGGCCAGTTTGCCTCGGCGGTCAAGCAAAGTCATAAGCCAAATGAACCTGCTGTTCATGTCAAGGCCTTCCGTGGTAGTAAGGAAGGGTTCATCTTCTTCCTGCCAACTGGTATTCTTTGGGGCTTCAAGAAGCCTTTGCTTTTTATCCCACTTGCTAAGATCTCGGCTGTCAGTTACACTAGCGTACTTCAACGCACTTTCAACATGGTAGTCGACGTCTTCTGCACCGAAGGAAACTTTGAAGAGACAGAAGAAGTCGAGTTCTCTATGATTGATCAACAGGATTACCAAGTGATTGATGAGAAATACGTCAAGAAACACGAGCTGGCTGACCGGAGTATGGCGGATGCTCGCAAGGCTAAGCTGCAACTGGCCGAGAATATCAAGGCTGCTAAGGATAAAGAGGCTGGTGGGGCTGACGAGGCTGAGCCAATGGATGTCGAGGAGGAGGTTCCTGCTGGTGACCTTGACTGGGAGAAGGAACAAAAACTGCAAGATGCCGAGGATGCTGAGGAGGAGGATTATATGCCTGAGAGTGGTGATGATAGTGATGGATCGGGATCTTCTAGTGAAGAATCGGATGGTGAAGGCGGTAGTGGTGGTGAGGATGACGATGACGATGACGACGACGAAGAGCAAGAAGGCGGTGAAGATGAAGAATACGAGGAAGATGAAGCTGGGAGTGGTAGTGGTGAAGACGTCGCCGAGGTTGCTAAAACTACTACTACTCCAGCCACCAGAGTTGGTGGATGGGCTACTTTGAATCGGTAAAAAGTTTACTTACATTCATTGTGTTGGATTTGATTGATACTTTTTCTGCGTTTTTGTTTCTTACTTTCTTTTGCATTAGACTTGGGGATATCACGGCCATTAATTTGGATTTACGACACTTTATTAACAAACGCCTCCATCTATGACCCGCCAAAACTACCAACAAAGATGATTACCGCCACATGAATGAATGCTACTAATGCTACTACTACGACTCCAAACTATATAAAAGGCCGCCAGCCAAATGCTAACCATCTACCTCTACCAGAAGACAAAGGGAATGCGCATACGAGCAGCGCCAGCAGTGACAACTGGCGGGGGAGAAGTCGAGTATCCACCAGTGGGAACGGGAACGCCCGAGCTGGGGTTAACACCGGTAGTAGTACCACCGCAGCTACCAGGAGCAGTCGAGACGCAGGTAGGGTAAGGAGCGGTGGAAAGGGTGGTTCCGTAAGTCGGGGGAGTCGAGCAGGAGCTGCTGATACCGGGGAGAGTAGTAGTCGAAGGACCAGGAGGGACCTCGGTGGTAGAAGGGGCGGGGGGCACCTCGGTGGAAGGGGCGGGAGGCACGTCGGTGGTGCTCTCGCAGGTGGTCGAGGCGGGAGGGGGGACCTCGGAAGAGGGGGCGGGAGGAACCTCGGAAGAGGGGGGAGGGGGAGACACGGAGGTCTCGGTGGAGGGAGCGGGAGGGGCGGATGTGGTCTCGGAGGTGTAGGGAGCGGGAGGGACACTGGTGCTCAGAGTCTCGCAGCTGGTGGTGCTGTAGGCAGGGGGACTGCTGGTGGTGACAACGCTGGTGGTGTCGTAGGAAGGGGGGACACCGTAGTCGTCAGCAGCGACGAGGGTGATGGCAGAACTAGATGGTTTGTTAGTCGGTTATGCGGAGAAGTAAGTTGACTATCCGAGCCGAGTTGTTGTCAAACTTACAGAACGGAAAGAAGGACGGAGGTCTTCATTGTAACGAATGGGTTGGATAGATTATGAATTATTGGTGGGAAAGAGTGAGTAAGTGAATGAATGAGATGAGTGAATGCAGGAAGTGAGAGACTGTGAATCAAGCAGGAGCCGATGAAGAGTAGAATCGAAATAAAGTTAACTGTCTCGTCCTTCTCGTCCTTTTTATATTCTCGTCGATTACTATTAGCCGATTCCGGGAGCCCCTGCTTACTACTAAAAGCCACACATCTTGACACACACACATGCACATAGATACATAACTATCTACACAACACGGTACCGCCCTCTCGTATCCCCATAGCTCCACCACAGTTTGAACCGGCCTCCTGCATCGCATCGCAGCAGCGCCTCGCATCATATTGGTCGCAAAGACACCTTCAAAAGTTCTATCCCCTTCTCCTTCTTCACCTTCTTTGTTCCTCATTCTTCCTCGTACAGCAGCCACATAACCCCCATCTAAAGTCTTCATCCATCTGCTCATATCGGTACATAACACAACATGAATGACACCGCACTCCCTCCCGCACTTTCATCACTTTTATATCAACCCTAGCCAACCCTACCATTTCATCCCCCCGTATAACCAAACTTTGGCGCCAGGGGCAAACGGGATCTGTTCCTGGAAACTACTTGAGCAGGAAATAGTCGAGAGGGGAGATCGACGGGTACACCATGCTGCCAAGAGAGTAAAAGGGCCATAGATTGGCGAAGTAGGCTGGGCGAGAACGAGGTCGGTCACAAGGCCAAAATACGGATCCGGGAAGTGCACTGGGAAAGGGTTGTGCGGGTAAGGGTTATCATGGAAGGATTGAAGAAGGGAAAGGGAAGGATCGAACGGGTGAACCTTCCCTTTTCCAGGATGTCGGATGCGGAAGGCGCATGCTAGGGTTTTGGGCTTGAAATGGGGGTGTGACGTCGGGATTTGTTTCTTTTTGGGGAGATTCGAGCCAGTAAGGAGGGGCAGTGAGTATGGGATGGTATGTAGATGCGATGAGGAGGGCTCTCTCTCCTCTGATTCCTCTTCTTTTTCTGCTTCTATTTTGTTTGTCTTGACGTTGGCTACGCAGTATACGACCCATCCCTTCTCGCTTGCCTTCCCGTGCCCCCTTCCCATCTTGGTGCACGGCGATCTGAGACCAATTTGTCCGCGACAAACACCGTTTCCTCCAAACCAAAACCAGAAATGACCCTCGTCCGTTCACCGTACGTTGTTTCCAAGTCGCAGTGTTCTGCTGCGTCTACTAGTACGGCACATGAAGAGATTGAGACATGTGCGGGTACTCAGGTAGAGACATTGCAGGTGCCGCCGACTACGATTCATGAGGCGCGCACACGCATTTTAGCGCGGGCTTCTTCGAGGGCGACGTTGCGGCCGGCGACGGCGGTGCGGGTGCCGATTTCGACGGATTTGCCGGTGGTTGAGGCGCCGGATGTTACGGGGACTTTACTTGTTTTATATGATGACCTTGTGTTGAAACATAAGGTTCAAGAGTTCATTACCAATAGTCTGATTGACGCATTAGAATGTCCGGAGCGCATTCTATCGATCAAAGCCGCTCTTACTCCTCTTCCATTCCTTACACTTCGCTCTACAACCTGTCCTCCACCGGCAACTGCAACTCTAGCCGACCGCATAATTACATCATCCCACGACCCAGACTACATCCGGCATCTCGCAAACCTATGGGACGATTATGTAGCTGCCGGCTACGTGACTCCCGATTCGACCAGCAGCATCCTCCCCGAAAGCCAACCTCACCCAGGCCTTTTCGCCTCAGGATTTGGCGCCGCCAAGGAGCCTGCGGTTCTCTGGGCGCGCCATGGGTTCTACTCTTTTGATATGTCCACGGGTGTCTCGTCGGGCACGTGGCAGGCGATTAGGGCGGCGGCTCATTTGGCGGTTTCCGCGGCTGTGGAGACGATTACGGCGGAGAATGCACGGGTGGCGGCGCGTGCGAGAGCGTTTTTTGCGGGGAGGGAGGAGATGAATGTTGACAAGGTTGTTGGACCGAAGTATACACAGACTGTCGTGGCTTTGTGTCGGCCGCCTGGTCATCATTGTACTACGGCTGTGGCTGGGGGATACTGCTATGTGAATAACTTGGTGGTAGCTGAGAAGACGTTGACGTTCCTTAAGGGTCGGCAAGTCCGTTGTGCGGTGCTCGATTTGGACTTTCATCATGGTAACGGCACTCAAAGTGCCTATTATAACTCGCCAGACGTCCTCTATGTTAGTGTACACGGGCAGAACGAATACCCGTACTACACAGGCTCGGAAGACGAAACCGGCATCGATGAAGGCCTTGGGTACACGGTTAACCTGCCACTTCCCGCTGGATCGAGTCCCGCCGAGTACCTAGTGAGGCTCCGTAAGGGTCTCAAGCGCATCGCAGAATTCAAACCTGAGTATGTCCTTGTTAGCTTGGGATTTGATACATACAATGGGGATCCACTTGGGTCATTCAAGCTGGAGACGGAAGATTACGAACACATTGGACATCTTGCGCGTAGCCATAAAGGTGTTCGTGAGGTGCCGTCGGTCATCATTCTTGAAGGCGGCTATGTGGTTGAGGCCATCGGTCACAACATGGCTTCATTCCTTAAAGGATGGAAGGCAGCTGAAGGAGAGGTCAGAGAAGAAAGTCTTGGAAGTGCATAGTGCGTCATATTTCGTGTAACGAGACACGAGGTTAGTGAACGGGGTTGTGTCGAGGACATTGCCGTGTTTGTGTGTTTTGTAGTTTGTACCGTGTTGATTGCGCTGGTAGTTACATATCTTCTTATTATTACATTTTTTAATTACATTTTAATATCTACTTGATTACCCTGCAACGCCAGTGCCAAAAGAAAATACAAATTGTTAGACAAGTCAAAATTAGGCAGCCATCTCTACTGGCTTACCCTCCGGATTGAGTTCCACCGGGGTGACGACAGATTGGATTGCAGGACTATCTCTGTAGCCTGATGATGGACTGGTACTTGCTGGGAGTTCAGTGTTATGCTGGGCTTGTTGAACTGTAAGCATTCGGGCGGCCTCGTCACCCTTGGCTCTGTTATGGCGGCGCCACAGGAAGAAGATTAGACCGCCGATGAGTGCTAAGCCTGCAACACCACCGACTACACCACCAGCAATAGCGCCAACGGGGGTCGAAGACTTGGACTTTCCATTGTTGGAGGAGCTGGCACTGCTACCGCTGCCGCCACTACTACTGCTGTTGGCGTTGGAAGAATTGTATGGTGTCCAGTAGTCAGCCCAGGTCTCAGCCCAAGTATAGTTACTCTTAGAAATGGCAATCTGTCTATCTATAAGGGCCGTGACCTGTGTAGTAGTGACACCGGGACCAGGGGCCTGGGCTAGCCAGTTTCTGTGAAAGCTGGTGTCGGTGTTGAAGTTGGCACCACTGAAAGCGTCCTGCAAGAACGGACGACCGAGCACGTATTGACCAGGAGAACCTCCCGTGGAGCAAGGGAAATAGGGTCTGGGGGTGTCGACGTATGGTTGGTCCAAGGTTAGGTTTAAGTGCATGAAGGGGACACGGATAATGAGTGGCTCTGGGTTGTCACCGGCTGTGAAGTTGAAGGAGAGAGCCATTGCGGAGGAGATGAGATTGTGGTAGATAGGGTCGTCGGTCTTCCAGAAATAAAGACCCCATTGTTCGTCATAGTCGACGGGTAACTCGCTTGCGATCGCATTGCACGTTGCCTTGGGCAGAGATAGGAATGGCGTGCAACCGAGAAGACCAACGGTGATGTTGTTGGCGTTTGGAGCTTTGAGAAGGCCGGTCCGGTTTCCTAGATGGTCAATGTTAGTTAGAATGAAACATTACAAGTATAGTAGTATAGCAGTATAGTTGTGGACTCACCTGGGTTTGCCAAGGGCGATTCACCATCAATAACCTCGATGGCAATGTCTTGAAGGATAATGTTGACGTCTCCAAAAGTGTAAATATCGCCAACTACCCGGTTTTGGTCGTATCCACCGATAACCAACGAGCCGGGCATTTTACCCTTGTTATCCAACGCAGACCCAATGTGCATGCCATAGGAGTATGACTGCAACTGGTTATTCTCGAACAGGTAACCTACTGGGAAATTCAACGATACATTCCCAGTATCGTCAGTCCAATCTTGGGTCAACATGTTCGTACCGATACCAAGACATCCAGCAGCCGGGGGATAGGCCAACCCATTGGGCATTTGAACCTCTTGAGAGTCCGCATAGGCGACACTAGAATCGGGCACGGCATCTAGCTGTCCATGTGTCATGTCGAAAGCGGGAGCGGCCCGTTGAATGCCATAGGACGATGAAGTAGGCTGTCCCTCGGCGATATATTTGGGATCCAGAAGAGCCGCGGGAGTCCTGTTCGTCAAGGCATCTGGTGGGTCAGATAAGACACCGGCCTTGGATGAGTAGCAGCCATTTTCTAATGTACTGTTGTATTGTTGAGCGAATGTGCTGTTGCAGTAGGTATCCAGAAGGAAGATGGTCTCCCAGCCGCGGACACCGTAAAGGGCTACTGTTGTGTCAGCGACATCGACGAGGATGGAGTTCCAGGGTCCGTCGCCACCGATGCTCTCGTTGTTCCATACAAGGGAGATGGGGTCGGCGGCTGCTGCGACGAGAGCCGCAAAGAAGAGGGGCGAGGAAAACATTGTGAAGGGGGATTTTGTGAGTCAGGACTTGGTAGAGTCGACACTACCAAGTTTAACAAAAAAACACAATAAAGAATCGAGAAGAGGAGAAGACCCGGAAAAGAAAACAGATGTAAGAATTCCTAACGGTCAGATTAGGCCCTGATCAGCCACATGTTCTTGCTTATATATCTGTATACATCTTGTATGTACATACATATAGGATGCCACTAGGCTAACTGATCGCCCGAAGACCCTGTCATCACAGCACATCTATTCCTTGTCCAATCTTAAAAGCCACCAGAAATCCTCAAAGTCTAGACTTACTCCATCCATCGACACGGACTATCACAATTCGCCCGACCCGTGTCCATATTTCCCAATCTGACACTACGACCCCGGTGTCGGGTGATAACAAGCTGGAGAGGCCAGTCCATGCGGCTATTGAGAAGACTCCTGATGATGTAGGCCAAGTTGTTGGTTACCAAAAAAAACTTGGGTGACCTGTCTAGGTGGGGTCAGACGGCTAAAGACTTGAGAGATTTGGGCAGTGGTGGGGTTGACGCTATAAGTGGGCTGGAGGATTAAGGTTTGCATGTGGCACGGACTGTACATTGTATGATGGCAGACCGGTGTAAAGAACAAGATTATGTGGTGATCATGGCAGTTCTCGTGTCTATATCTTCCATACTAAATCACGTTGAAATCTCAACACAAAGGGGATATGTACGCACACTAATAGCACATCACCTATCCTTCACATTATGCTTATAACTTGCCTATGTATGTCTCTCAACATCAAGGAACAAATGTATCTACCCGTCACTCCATCCCTGTCAGCACCCGCTAGTAGCCGCTCATCTCCCAATCAGACCGGCCGGTCAAAAAAGTCGCCGAGGGATTCGCCCGTGCATTGCATGAAACAAGTTCATCACTGTAGTCGGGCGTTCTTGCAGAAATCCGCGCCACCGAATCATGTTTATGTCTCCGGGGTAGTGGGCGGTTTTTTTCTCTCTTCACGTGGGTGTCATTTTGAAAGGGTCGTGCGATTTGTTGGTAGGTTGAAGGTGTTGTCCCGCTTTTGAGGTGGTTTTTGCTTTGGAAGCCTGGTATTTGGGATCCTGGTGGTTGGAATTACCCTGTGATTCTTCTGGATAATGTCTTGAACATAGGGCTAGAAACAAACCTCCTAAGTCGTCACCCTTTGTGTACCACACCATTGGTAGTTAGCGCAGAGTTTAAACCGCCTTATTTCTCATCCCAAGCCATTCTCCCTGCGTCATCCATTGTTCCATTGTCCTCATACTCCCTCGTCATTGTTGAGAATTAGCGTTTGTGACACCACCGCTTATCGCTTATAACTTTCGGAATGTCGGCGGGGAAGTGGCCCTAGCGCTAATGCGCGAGATTCGCCCCGCCCGGCTTTGGCAACGGCTAATTTGCCGGACAGATTGATTTGAGTGAGATGCGGGCTGTGAATATCGTGTCAGGAGAAGGTCTACATGAGCCTTTTTGGCGCTTGTAGGGAATTTTGTCGTTCAGCTATGTGAAGACTTGCCCGGACATGTTTTGGGGCCGTCAAAATTGCTAGATGCGGGGGTAAAGTGTGGTACCTGACGAGAATACCATGAAGCAAGGCGTAGTGAGATCCAAAAGGCAAGAAACGGGCGGTAATGGGTGAAATAGGTGATGAGCGAACTTTGTCTGACAAAGAGACATGAACTTTCCAGCTCAACCTGTCAAATGTACATAGGTTCACACCATCGTCCCAACTCTACGGTTGTTTTTGTCGGCCGTCATGTTAGTCTCATTCCTTCCCGGTAATTAGCGCGATCTGTGTCCGCATATATGAAAGGTGCAGAATATCGTGATATTCGGAAACATGTGTTTGCCCGGGCTGGCGGGGCTGCGGTGACTTTGTATGGTCTTCTGGAAACCCGGATACCCAGGTACTATGTGCATCCTTCGGGTCGCTTCTTAGTACTACTAGATGTCGAGGTGTACGGTCACTATGAATGATGGGCAGTTTGTGACTTTTCGTAGTCAAGTGGAACTAGTTATATTTGTATTTACTTGCTCGTTCTCTTTTTATGGCGTCATTGCACTACGTCCTAGATCGAAACCCTAACGATCGACATACATTGTGACATTAACTCCAGAATTCAATACCCTTGGCAAGCCGCGACTCAATTGTGAGCTGGTAGTTCTACCGGATCTTTTCCATTCTGTCCAAGGAGTTCTATTGGTTGATAGCCGTGGGCAGGCATCTCAGAATATGCGGATACCGGGGTTCCATCCGCAGAAAGTTCTTGCTTATTCATTTCTGATGGGACGTCCACAGTCGCGTGGTGGTCTACCGGTTCAAATTCCCGTGCTTGACGACGACGACGCAAGAAAAAATATATGAGACCGCCGATGAGGGCTACACCCGCAACACCACCAACAACACCGCCTGCAATGGCACCAGTCGAGGTCTTTGACTTCTCGCTATTGCTGCTTGAGCTGCTCGAGTCGCTAGTTCCCTCATATACCGTCCAGTACCCATCCCATGTTGAAACCCAATCGTAATCGCTGGGTTTTATAGAAGTTTGTCGATCCGCAATAACGGTGATATCCTCTTGCACTCCGGGACCTGGAGCCTGGGCCAGCCAATTCGTATTCGCACCTCCATCTACGTTGAGGTTCATCCCGACGAAGGCATCTTGAAGAAACGGTCTCCCGAGTGCGTAGTCTCCGTCCCCACCCTGGTCGTAACATGGAAAGTAGGGCTTTGGTGTCTCTACATAAGGCTGGTCGAATGCCAAGTTGAGGTGCATGAACGGGACGCGGATGATGATTGGTTCCGTGTTGGGACCCGTTGAAATGTTGAAGGATAACGCCATGGCTGATGAAATGAGGTTGCGATAGATAGAGTCGTCAGTCCTCCAGAAGTAAAGACCCCATTGTTCGTCATAGTCGACGGGTAACTCGCTTGCGATCGCATTGCACGTTGACTTAGGCAGGTTTAAAAATGGCGAGTCGCCAATCATACTAAGTGTGAGGTTACTACCACCTAAGTTCAAAAGTCCCGTGATGTTGCCTACGGTGTTTGATTGTTAGTAAGGCCATGACTGAACAGGAATGTATGGATGACAACTCACCGGGCGTATTCAGAGGTGAAGAGCCGCGGATCACTTCGATAGAGATATCTTGGAGAGTCACGGCGGTTGAATCATATGCGTAGACAGGTCCAACCACCCGGCTCTTATTGTATCCTCCGAGAACCAACGATCCCGGCATTTTACCTTGGTTTTCTACCGCCGATCCGATGTGCATACAGACGGTATATGATTCTATACGGGATTCAGTCTGCAAATAAGTAGATACATAGTTGAGGGTAACAGTCCCATTGTCGTCACGCCATGTCTGTGTCAACGCGTTTGTACCAATCCCGAGAAATCCAGCAGCTGGGGGATACGATTTCCCATTTGGCATCTGAATCATCTGTGAATCTGCGTACCCTACACTGACATTAGGCACAACCATTCCCTGTGACTGGCCATTCGTGATGTCAACCCCAATACTCCCACGCGGCATTCCATATCCCGGTAGAGTCCGTAATCCCTCGGCTATGAACCGACGGTCAATGATAGCCTGTGGTGCCCGATCTTCAAGCGGATTGTTCTGTCTTGGGAGGACACCTGCCTTCGCCGGGTAGCAGTTATCCGTCAAGGTGCTGTTGAATTCTAGTGGGAAAGACCCGTTACAGTAGTCATCGAGAAGAAATATCGTTTCAAAGGTGCGGTAGGGGAAGAGAGCGACGGTTGTGTTGGCTACGTCGACGAGGACTGTATTCCAGGGTCCGTCACCACCTATGCTTTTGGGGTTCCATTTAAGAGAGATGGGGTCGATAGCGGTAGCAAGGGAGGCCAATAAAAGAGTGTGCGACAGCATTGTAGACGTCGTTGGTGTGACATGTCACACCGTCAAGTAGTGCTGCCGCAAAGGAGAATGCTGTAAAAATAAGGGTAGATGTTTGAATGACTGAGGAAGAGATCTGAGATAACAAACTTTCGTGGACATGAGGGTCATTGGGGGGGGGTGCCTCTTTTTCACCAAGAGTTTATATCGATGCCTCTCCACAAAGCTTACCGCCCGCTTAACTTAAAACAGCCCTTTAGGAAACTCGATTTAGACTTGCACGCATGTAGATACGTACATACATAGGCACATTCATATGTACATACGAACCCTAGGTAGAGGCTTGGCGGAGTGTGCGCGCTGTAACCTTAAAATCCCCGAAGTTTACAGTCCGCTTCGTGAAGCCATTCGATGCTATGTGACTGCGTTGTCTGTCAGGCACTTGGATATACAATATAGTTTCTACTGGTTGTCGACTGTCAAGGAGTAGGCTCGTATTCTCTATGCAGCCCACCATACTTAATTTGCTGGCAATAACAGTATGTAAATGTCGTAAGTCGACATTGTGTCTTGTAATTGCGCGGATGTATGTGTATGTTGACGAGAAAGGAAGACCGTGAGGAAGCCGATCCTCCAAGCTTGGCGTTGGAATCGAGTATGTATGTATGTATGTATGTATGTATGTAACAAACTCGGTTATCCGCCGTCCTTGCGCTATGCCGGACGCTTTGACAAATGGTCTTCTTACAACATTAGCGAGCCTAAAACGGTAATTTTGGGACGACGAAGTGCAGCATCGTTGAAGCTCGCTAACATTCTGACGTCACAAAAGCGATCCCCGCAAGGCACTGTAGAGAATTGACCAGTTGTAGCAGGTTATAGTCCGAGCTGTATCCTGAGGATATAGTCTCTCCTTCTCTCCACTTTTCTCTCTTTCTCTCTTCTTCCAGATAGACATCTGAACATACAGTGACCGAAGAACAACGAATACAATCATCTTGACCCTTTCTCTATACTCTGATATTCACAGTGACCACCATACTTTAGGAACGCCCCGCATTTTTTGTATGATGGGGCTGAGCCCGACTTTGACGTGTTTACCAGCAACATTATCGTGACTTAACATCTTTCAGGTCTTGGTGGACAAGCTTGAGGCTACCCAGTTGGTTCTTTTACGCACGTATACTAGCACTAAACATAATACGCCTCTCTCCAGGCTCTGCATTGGGGCTACTCGCGAGCTACTGCAAGAACATTTGGTACGTAGTAAGACTTGAGCCATGGAATGTTCCACGTGGCCGCTAGTTCTGGCATAGCTCGTGTGTGCAACTGTATCTAACAGGTGACTTGCTGGTACTCATCAAGTATCATAAAGGGTACCACGTATCAATCATCTATGTATGTGCTAATGCCGGAATCAAGGTACATGGGATATGTGCCCTTTGGGGTGCCCCATACATACGAGAGACACGTGTATTTACCTGTACCAGACGGGAAATTGTGCGGAGACATGGAACATCGTAATGGCTCTAGTCCCATTCCAGGCAGTAGTGTAATTGTTCGTATCTGTGCTTGCGGTTAGCTTAACGGTTGATGGTCGTACGACAACGGCCCAAGTGGCCCGCGTATATTGAAGCCTATGCCAGGAGAGCCGGCTCGCGTGATCTTCCGGTGAGTGAATCGATATTTCTTCTACTGTGGACTTCCGGTCTCGTCGTTTGTCACTCTCGTGTCAACTATAGGGGCAAAGTCTTCATTATTCCCTGTAGGTAGTTAGTATCTTGTATTTTCAATCAAGCTATCAATTGAGCAACACTCTGATCCCACTTGATGTTTGATATTTCTCGTTGCGCAAATACTACTGGGTGTGCTTACAATACTCTATGCACTCTTCTCGGTTCATAAAACCAACAGATTCCTGGCCTGGCGGAAGATCACGGAGGTACCCAAAGAATACCATTTTGAGGATATTGCGTCTCGTGAGTTGGTGCAGACAACAGTCGTGGAGATTTTAAGAAACAAAAAGTCGATGAAAGCATTACATGAAACAACTGCAGAACATCTAATCTTGATGATCTTGGGAATATATATGTACATACATACGGATTATCGAGGCCGTTTTCTCACCGACCCCTGTGTGTAAAAATGGTCCCGCCCGCTGTAACCTTATTGCAACCCCACGGACAAAGCTACAGGGGATCCTTCGACAGCTGTACATACCAAGAACTTACAAATATCTCTCCGTCGGCGACTTCTTGCATGAGGGTAAAATGAGTTTGACTTCTACTTTCAAATACATACATAGATATCTCTCTTGAGCGGTTCATTCATATGATTTGATGATATACTTTGGGCACTCGTATATGCACGCAGATCAGGAAAGGACTAAAAGGTCTCCTCACGTGTTCTACTTAAGCAATGTACCAACCCCTCGATATCACAACTTCGGCCCCCAAATGCTTAGATCCTCCTGCGACAAGCGTCAATCTGACATGCGAATAGATGGCCATTTCAACCAGGATATGTCGCTGTCACACTATAACCAGGCGTAAAAAGAGGAGTCAAAGAGTAAGATTGAGTAATGAGTGAACATATAGGAATAAGCTTACTTCTTGGTATAGTTATATGTACATGGCAGACATCCCCGTATTTGCTGTTCATAGTTACCGTTTGAGAAGTACCTTGGCAAGCTTCTTTGTACATATAAATAGAGGGTGCTTACTCTTACGTAGTCAACTTTCAAGTATACCAGATTCTCCCACGTCTCTATCGTGACTTTCTCCGTCCAATCATTTTGCTCTCTTTTGAAGTGTCCGACAACAATGAGAATAACTACCGTTGCAGCGTATGCTGCAGCTCTCTTTCCAACATCAGCGGCCGCTGATTGGTCCACAGCGCCCGAAAAACCCATGTTCTGGACTGCCACTCAATACCTGCTGGGCACCCCAACTATACTGAGCCACACGATCACAAAAGCCACAGGCAGCCCGACCACGAGTACCGAAGTCTGGACATATTACAACACACAACAGCTGAGAGCCGGATATACGCCCCCCGCCGACGCTAGCATTGTAAGCGCCGTGACTACAACCCTTTACCGTGAGAATTTATATCTTGTACAGAAGATCTTGGCGCAGGACGTATCTGTTGCGTCGTCAGACTATATTTCCGCGGAAGGATATCTCGACTACGGGACGTTGTATGGATTTGTAGAAACGTCTACGGCACCAGATTGGTGTCCCACCGGATTTACTTGGGCTTTCCCTCATATGTGGGATCTCCCAGTCGCCATCGAAGATCAAATCACAGCCACATCTACGAAGATAACAACAACGACGAACGCATACAATCAAACATATTCATGGGTATCTTTGTTCGTCGACAAAACCTCGGCTCCTTCAGCTACTTCTAGGGATGAAGAAGATTGGATGATGTCACATTGCCAACAACTTACCAGGTTAGGCTGGCAGGTCGGCACCGATACTCCACGAGCCGCAGCGACTTCTTGGGATAGTCCATACATTCATGCCGCCCAGGAAAAGATCAATCGGCCGGATATATTTTGGAAAGAATGCCCCTATGATCGTCACAGGCAGAATGAGACTTACCCATTCCACAGAGCTCTTGCTACTATCGATTTCAATGACTTATGCTGGGAACTTAAGCCTTGGGTCCGCGCTGTAATCGTTGTCATTCCCACCATATTCGTCTTTGGCTTTGTTGAGTCTTTCTTTTGGTATTACAGGCTCATGGAAGGCTGTTGGACTCTACGTCTGGGGACGATATCTTGGATCCTCATTTGTCCCTGGGTCGCCCTATACACCAAAACTTCCCCTCAGATGCCACTCGAAATCAGTAAACTTTTACAGGAAGAACGGCGTGCCTTGTCGTTTACAGGATCGTACGCGCATTGGTTTAAATGGGCATTTTGTTGGGAACATCCAATGGATGCCCGTAGGGAGACGGAACAGACCGATTTCCTTGGGCCGCCTCAGTATGAACCGGCGGATGTCCCTGACCGCGGACATTCTTCTGAGATTGAGAGACCAGTTTCACCTTTGTCGACACTTGATGAGCCGGTAGTGACGCAGGCTGATGATGCTCCGATTGCTAGTAATGTTGAACGCACTTAATAAATGTATGCCAAATCCTTAGCTAGTTAAGCATCAATTCTATCGTTGTACATTTCCATCAACCCATTAGTGATTAACATACTACCGACCGTATCACAGTTTGAGGTGAAGTCGTCTTGGCGTGGTGATGTAATTAGGGTTGCTATGGTGCACGGACGGTAATAGGGTTGGTAGTTGATGTGTCAAGATAGCTTTTCAGGAGGCTATGATAGAACTTAGAAGACCAAGCATCTATATACATATTACAGTTCACCTATTCTTCATTGACCCTACGTTTCGATAACGATCCAGGACTTGCTCGATTCCATATCCTTACAGACCGCCTCCAGGGTTGTCGGGTGACACCAAACAATTTATCCATCAATCACATATGTAAAATCTACTACCTGAGTCGTTCACCAGAATCCCATCGGACAGTCGTCAAGAATACCAAGGCACAAAGAACGTACGAGCAAGCTGGAGGTCTTATATAGATATAAACATTACTTCATGCGAACACCGGACACAAATGTCGTGATGCTTAACTGGGATATCATGCCGGGGCTAGGAGAATTTACAACCCTTCTTGACGCTCGTAGAAGTTTTCGTAGTTCGGCTACAGGAATACATATGTGTATCACTAGTATGTATACTGTGGCCGCCAAAACTCTACTTTTTTTATATATATATAATCATAAATGCGTATTATCCTATCTAGGGACATGGCATGCTCGCTCTAAGCTGCGGCCAGCTATCTTAATTATCTTTACATGGGACCTTCTAGTGCCCAAAACTCTACTTACTCAAGTGGTGTCCGGTGCTTGACAAGAATACCATGGAGCAAGGCAGAACAAAAAGACAACAATCTGGGCGGCAACGGGCGAACTAGGTGCCGGGGGAACCTCGTCTGACAAAGAAGTATAGAGTATCAAGCTCAACCTGTCAAATATATACAAGTTCACATCACCGTCTGAACTACACAACCACTTTTCTCGGGTATTGTGTTAGTGGAACGCCTTCCCGATATTTAGAATGATATGCCTACATATGGAAAAGTGCACAAACTCTGGGATTTTCCGAACGCCACTTTCCTACGGCTTGCGCGACTAGCTTTCTATTCACGTGATAATTATATTCAACCCGCTTGCGCATGCCATCCATTAATAAGCTAACCTCTCCAAAATTAAGTGTATCAAAACGCCAGCCCGACCAAACCATACTTCATATGTCTAAACTATGCCGCCATCTCCACCGGGTCTTGTTTTGCATTTGTGCCAAGCTCAGCAGGAGCTTGATTGCTTAGCGCAGTGTATTGGGCAGATCCGCCCAACTCACTTGGCTGGTGAGATGTCGTACTTAATGGAGTATCACGGTAAGGCGATGAAGGACCAGTCGTGTCCGCCAGTTCAGGAGTTCCCTGAGATTCCGATGGTTTAAATATCTCGGTTTTTTCACTAGCAGGATTTTCGTTCCGACGACGACGAAGGAAGAAGAAGATGAGACCAGCAATTAGAGCTACACCGGCCACACCGCCAACAACGCCACCGGCTATAGCACCGGCGTTAGAAGATGCCTTCTTCGATGATGTGTTTGATGAAGAGCCACTGCTGTCAGGAGTACTGGTGGGGTCGGCGCTAGCGTTGTATGGCGTCCAGGCGCGACTCCAAGAACTGACCCAGTCATTGTCACTGGAAGTAATAGTTGTTTGTGTGCTTGAGATGGACTGAACATCGGAGTTAATTGGAATGAAAGGACCAGGCGCCTGTGCAATCCAGTTGACGTAGGAACCATCGAGGTAGTTGGTGCCTATAAAGGCGTCCTGCAAGAGAGCCCGTCCAAGGTTATATTCGCCCGTTCTACTCTTCCCGTAACATGGGAAATAAGGCCTTGGGCTCTCGATGAACGGCTGGTCGAGAGTGAGGTTGAGATGCATAAAAGGCACCCGAATGGTGATGCTATCTGTGTTGGAGCTTGCCATCAGTGTGAATGACAGGGTAGTAGCCGAGTTAATGAGGTTTTTGTAGACGGGACTGCTCGTGTTCCAGAAGTAAATCCCTAGCTCGTCCATTGGCTCAACTGGGAGTTGAGCAGCAATGGCGTTGCAGGTTGACTCGGGGAGAGTAAGGAAAGGTGCGCACCCGCTAATGGTGACGGGAATTGTACCAGGCATAGTGGTATTCCCCGAAGCAAGAAGGCCGGTGATGTTCCCTAAAAACCATCTGTTAGTAGAGGAATGACCGTGAGGTATGTCTTGATTACGTACCTGATGTCCCCAAAGGAGAGTCACCAGAAATAACATCAATAGAGATGTCCTGAAGAGTCACAGAATCATCTGTGTAACTGAAGACTTCACCGACTACGCGGTTCTTGTCATAACCACCGACAACAAACGAGCCTGTCATGGAGCCCTTTGGCGCGACCGACCCAATGTGCATGCCATATGTATACGAATCGATGTGTTTCCGGTTATACAAATCACCAGCGGGGTAATATCGCGTATAGTCACCACCAGTGAAGGTCCGCTCCGTACCATCCTTGGCACCAACAGCAAGACACCCCGCAGCTGGTGGATATCCCACGCCGTTCGCCATCTCAAGTGTCTGCGCGGTGGCAAGACCAGTGTCGGCGTATTGAATAACCTGCCACGATTGCTGGCCGTTGCCGATGTCCAGTTCAGGGGCAGAGCGTATTAAATCTTGTTCGTTCCCCATGGATTGTCCCGCTGACATCCCGCTGGCGCGGAGTGGCCAAGAAATATTGTCCGTTGGGAGTGTATCGTCGTCCCTGGTCAACACGCCTGCCTTGGCTGGGTAACAGCCATCTCGAAGGGTGCTGGTGTATTGTAGCTTGATACTCCCATTGCAGTAGTCTTCCGTTGGAAACCAGGAGTCCCATTGGCGGACACCGTAGACGGCAACCTCCTGGCCAGCTACTTGGACGAGAATAGAGTTCCATGGTCCATCGCCGCCGATGCTTTCGGTATTCCATT
Source organism: Huntiella abstrusa (assembly GCA_025685495.1). Lineage (NCBI taxonomy): Eukaryota > Fungi > Ascomycota > Sordariomycetes > Microascales > Ceratocystidaceae > Huntiella > Huntiella abstrusa. The sequence continues at coordinate 102,970 of JAJNMT010000213.1, read as the reverse complement.
GTAAGCTGAAAGGGCCACAGATCACAACGGAGGCAGTGATCAAGAGAGAGTATATCCGCATGATGAAGTTGAAGATGTTCGTGTCGGGACAAAATCACCAGCTCAGCAACAGTGAAGGGCGAAGTTCGAAGATCAGTATGGCCGCCAAACCACGAGTTGGAAAGAAACCGGAGGAAAGAACATCCACCACTATGTGTGGTGGGTAGCCCACGTTCGGTGGCTCTCGCTTGCTTATATAAATACATACGGACACCACATGCTGCAGTCTGACAAGACAGCTCAGCGTCTAGTTGCCCGTTGTCACATCATTATGTCTCCCCTGCTTTTCGTCGACCCGTGTGTCCAGTATGTACATATGTGTATGTATCTACGTATAATTAGGTTCATTCTACTGGGTAAGCACAATATGTAGCTAACTAGGTATGTATGTATGTATGTACACACATGTAGATAAGGCCGCTACGCATTAGAAGGTAATAATCAACAAAAGCGAGAAATGAGGCCTCTATTCCGGCCTAAATAGGCGCCGTATCCATCTCCCCGGCCATTGATTTGATTCAACACCCTCGTGGGTGGATACCATCTCGACGTCGGTATCCGAAGAAGATAAGTCTGTTGAACAAGTTCATCCGCATCTCACACAAGTAGACTCAGCCATACAAAGGCAGTGTTTTTCCAAAATACACAGACATCTACATACGTATGGGCTCCTGATGACTGGTGATGTTCTCAAAGTATTGGTTACCAAAATAAACTTAGCCTGTCCTCCTTGGCCGACCAGGATGGCTATGTATGTGTCCCGACAAAACTACAGTCAGCACCTCTTAGCGAATCAAAAGAGTCCATGGCAGGTTTGAAGGATTGACAATGCACTGGAGGTGCTACAAGTGGAAATTATGGATCAAGCCTTGCTTGAGGTTCAAGTCGTACGGTATCAAACAGGTCAGATGCTTTTAGGAAGCCGCATAGCAAACTGAATCGACACGACTTTGTACCTTGTTCAATCAGCTGTCGTGTACACGTAAATACGCAGAACCATGGTATCATAGAGTACCTAAATATATATACATATGTCAGCCTCCCCGTTTCAAGCAGACTGACAGTGGCAACTATCTAGGTCTAGTTTTCCTGGCACATATCGCCAGTATCTCAAGTCATCTTCAAAGGAGACCTTATTTAGACCCCCACATCGAATCGCCGACTCCCCTGTCTAAAAAACTCCAGCCCAGCATCATAACCGACAATCATTTTCCGAACCCGCCGAGCGCACGGATTCAAATCGTAGAGTTAGACTCAAAAGCTTTTGACATGAACCGCCACTTCCCACTCAACCCGGGCGTCCCAATGCATGCCAACATGAAGTAAAAGTACAGCGTAAGCAACAGAAAAGGCTCTTGATCCGAAAACATTCGCCCCGCTACTCATTCAACATGATCGTCTACTAATGAAGGCCAAAAAGGAGGTGAGCCCAATTTTTTTTTTGCGTCGGCTCCCCGCTTTTCACGGGAAAATGCTGTAGCTTCTTGTAGTCGGGTTATCGCTGTTTTCACTGTTCTAGATTCGTCCAGTTACCCGCTAAGGCCCGTATACACAATGGTTAAGCCCGTGCTCAGGCGGATCGCTACTTGACGTTTGGGTTCACAGGGTTGAACATGGTTTACATTTTGACGTCTTGTTGCCCATACATATCGTGGATGCCATCCATGTGTTTCCTGTTTCCGTTTTTTAAAAGTCTCCGTTTCTGCCCTCCTTCTAAACTTGGCAAGCCTCAATCTGTCCCCCAACAACGGCAGTATCCAATTCTGTACCTGTCTGTACAACTCTATTTTTTGAACGTGGATGAATTTTACATGGTCTGTCTTTCTTTGTCGTCGACTTCTCTTCTCTCAATCTTCTCCATTGCGCTTCTATCCGTTCCCCAGCCTATTCCTTTGATTTTGCTTCGATTTTTATCCCTGTCAATTAGTGGCGCAATTCTATAGGTCAGCGTATCCGCGCTTCTTTCACGGGGCTGAGCGGCTTTCTTTATTCGTTGTACCCGGCCAAGACCCATTTCTCCCATCATCTGGTGTCATAGCTTTGGCGGACATCATTGACCCCTCCGCCTCATGTATGTACGTCCGTTGTACAAACGAATAATACTAGCTACAACAAATCGGTGCCTAGGCCTTCTGTTACACCCACGCTTATATATCTAATAGGCAGGCCTTCTCTAGTTCATCCCGCAGTTCCTCCCATCCTTCTTTGATAAAGCAAAATGACCACCGCCGCACTCATGGACCGGTTCTCTCCCCGATGGCTGGTTTCCCGGCCGATGCGTGCAATTCCTCTTCTTGTTATTGTTGCCATCATTTCGCTCTTCTATTTCAGCGCTGAGCTTCCCCTCGTTTTGAAAGAGTATCTACCCTCAACAGCTCCGCCAGTTCAAGCTCAACCACAAACACCGTCGCCGGCGACAAAAGATACCGACTGGTCCCGTTTCGCATATGCCCAATATGTCACCAACTCGCCGTACCTTTGCAACAGTGTCATGTTCTTTGCTGCTCTCAACACTCATGACTCTCACGCCGACCGTATCCTCATGTATCCTGCCGATATGATGTCGCCGACTGAGACAAACCCGTCTACCAAGGAAGCTCGCATCTTGATTCAAGCCCGCGACCAATACAAGGTCAAGCTCATTCCTATCGCCGTGCAGCATCGCCATGTCTCAGAAGCTACCTGGGCCGATTCGTATACCAAGCTCCTCGTCTTCAATCAAACCAACTATGATCGTGTTCTCTCTGTCGACTCTGATTCTCTGCTGATGCAGCACATGGACGAACTCTTCCTTCTCCCCCCCAGCCCACTCGCCATCCCCCGTGCCTACTGGCTCAAGGACGTCCCTCAGGTTCTTTCTTCCCAGATCATGCTGGTCTCTCCCTCCAAGCGCGAAATGGAACGTGTTGACAATGCTATTAAGAACGCTCCCGCTAATGACTATGACATGGAGATTGTCAACCAGCTCTATGGAGATAGTGCTATCATCATCCCCCATCGCCCTTACGATATGCTCTCTGCCGAGTTCCGCGGAACTGACCACACTCGGTACCTTGGAAGTGCTGAGGAAGAGTGGGACCCAATTCTTGAATACAACCGCGCAAAGCTTATTCATTTTTCCGACTGGCCCGTATCTAAACCGTGGTTATCTACCAAGGAGGATGTTTTAAAGAAGCATGAGCCAAAGTGCCCGGAGGGAGAAGATGATTGCATTAACCGCCAATTATGGTACTCATTATATGAGGAGTTCCGTACCAGACGGAAGAACGTTTGTGGTGCCGGTTTTTAAGTGTAGCAAGTTTGTTTTTTTCCATAAATTTAGCCATGACAGCAGAACAGAACGTCATCGTATGATATCAGCACTAAAAAAAATATACAGTATGAGCATCAGAAAACTATCCGACCCGCTCGTGTGCATGCAAAAAGAAGAACTGTGGGGTGAACCGGGATTGAACCGGTGACCTTTAGATAACTGCTCGAATGAGCTTGGCTGAAGTTTAGTAGCTTCAGTCTAACGCGCTCCCAACTGCGCCACCACCCCATTGTTGAGATTCAGCGTACTAGACGGCCCTATGAAGATCGGAGGCCGACGCCGGACCAGTCGGCGAAATTCCGACCGGTCGCGACTAGTGCTGTAATCCCGACAACCCAGTCAAACCGGGCACAAACCGATGTGTGGCCCTTCTCAAAGACATGGGTCCGTGATCTTGTCGTCTGTGTCTCTCTCATGAAGGGCCGGGTACTCCTGAAACTAGCATAGATATATCCTCCTTCCAACCTCGTTTCTAGTCTAATTCCGGTCATCATTGATGGCGTCGTCATCGTTATCGGGAATACGAGAATAGTACTGCACTATATCTTGGCATGGACGTGGGGCTCCCTAGCTTGGTCAAGGCGACTTTTTCAAGGTGCTCGTGCCAACCGGTCATTTAATGAAGGCCGGTGCGTATGACATCATCCCGTGGTTGGGGGGTTGCTAGGGACATTGTGTATTTTTGGGGTTACACGGGGTTTTGTAGATATTCAGTGTGGACTTGTGATATTTGTAGGGTATCTGTGACTAGAACCGTATGGAAATAGATGCCTATAGGAGTTGTTGTTCTAGTTATCGTCTACCTGGGTAGAACTAGCTATCAATACGACGGCCTCACCCGGCGCGGCTGGTCATAAAGATGTCGTCCTTTGGGCCAGCCCCGAGAGGTGAGGAGATGCGAGTGCATTTCACTAAGGAGCCCTCCTATGACCAACTTAGAGCCCAGTGACGAACACTAGGAAAGGCTTAACCATGCATGTCCTATAAAACCTTCCCGTCAACTTTTGACATGTGGGTGTCGAAATAAATCAACCTTCTCCAGAGGGTATCGGCTTGCGGCATGAATCGTCGAGGGACGGCGTACAACACTTTTGTCCTCATGTTATGATTCATTGTAGATGGTGTTTTTGTAACCTTGGCGATACCGGTAGTTGTATAGACGTTGACGTTTTTAGATCCTCTTGATACCTATAACTTGGCCCTCCGTCTGGTCATGAGCTATGCTCTGTATTGTATATTCTCATAACTATTGACCGCCCAATAGTAGCCTTGAGTGGCGATAATATCTGGGAGTACCTTCGTCCGCAAATCCATAACATTGATAGGTCGTAGTGTTCGGGTGGACGATGAATTATACAACAAGAACAACGTTTAGAAATCAGCTCGTCTTTCTATGGTCTATACCCTGACAGTATCTATGGCATCTATGTACATATGTGTTGGTGATTAGCGGTGTGTCTTCACCTTGCCGATGCCATTCGAGGAGATTAACAATGGAAAGAGTGCGCTTCGTAGGAACTACAATGCACATGGTATTCAAACATGTTCTTGAGAAAGTCATCAGACCTATGATGCAGTGAGGCTGATCCACGGATTGAAGTTTAGCCTGTGTCGTTGAGTTGGCCAGTGACTCTATCCAGATATTGATCTTTTAGTATGTCAAGGAAACATCGGGGTAGTAGTGTTATCAATGTCGGTGTCCTGTATATTAGTATGTGGACACAGTAGCAACCTCGGTATCTATGTAAGTCCAGAACCGAACTGGTTAACCATGAGACATTCGAATTTTCTCATCTAGATCGTAGATACACATCTCCAACTGTCATGTCTTCAATAATAGGTCACTCAGGACCCTGAACTTGATTAGACTGTAAATCTGAGACCTAATGACTACTGATCTTTATGAGGCCAATGTCTATCACTGTATACTAAGATCTACTAACTCTATCAAGAAAATGACGTATACTCTAGTCTGTCGGCTATTTTGGAAAACAGGTGGGGCGTATGTCTATAGATCCTACAATGCAGAAGCCATCCAAAGTCTAGACCGTTAGGTTTATCCAGCACAATTGCACTTTCCTCTTGACACATATGCACATTTGGATTCAAACAGCTGGAACAAGGTCGACGGACTGAGACATACTTGGAGCTGCGGCTCATAACGGACGATTAGCCTTATGTGGTGACATCATCGCGGCTTGGCCATGTACTTAGCGCCACTCCCAATCTGTTTCACGGAACTAGTTTGAATATCGCATGAACATACATGCAGCTACACATGTACAACAAAGTAGATTATCATCCGAACTTCTCCCATCCAGATCGACAACTGCGTACAAAACATCAATTCACTTCAAACTGACAATCAGCCGACGTTACTATCAAGCTCAAAGCTCGTCCCCTTGTCATGGTTACAGCCGGCCGGAAAACCACAGTACAACCTCCGGTAACACCCAGTGTCATGTCACATACGGTACGGTCTTATATTCCGCGGACAAATGAAAGGGCATCAAAATACATGCAGTTTTCCGACAGACCCTGACGTAACCCTTCTGCGGAGTTTTCCGGTAAACCCTGGCAAACCCTACCGGTGAACAAGCAGTAACATCGTCGGCATTCAAGTTTGAGTTCCGATATGTCTGTACCCTGACATCACCAAAACAGTCATATGAAAGTCGGGACACGGCCTTGGCATCCTTACGCCCTTGGGATGACAGGATAATCTCCAACTTGGCGGGCTGTCATGTGCATATGTGAAGATAAGGAAAGCTTCTCAAGGTGGTTGCCCCCCTGACCGGAAGGGCGCCGCGGGTAACAGACTGGCTATATGACAAACATGTGTGGTTATGGACACTTGTGGAGGGAAATCATGGGGTAGCAGTTGGAGCGGTGATCCGGTGGAGGAGGCCCGCGGGTGGCGGACGGCTGGATAGTGGGTTGAATGACTGATAAGTGGAGGAACATGAGAGGTATTTAGAGGTGACACTTCCCACTTGTCATTGGGAGTTCAATTTTGGAAAGTTTTGTCTCTTTTGTTCGTTTTTGTGTTTTGAGTCTACAGAATATCCGTTTTTTGTCATGTTGCACTATAGATGTCTATTACTAACGACCCAGTCGTCTGGGTCTTGTCCTTGACTTCAACCCTCTTGTTAACGACTTTCCATTACGGCAGAGAAATGAATCCCCACAATTCAACAATAGCCCGAGACTTCTTCATCTGCAACTCCGCATTCGCCATGTCGTCAGCCACCATCACAAATTAAGCCACTATAAGCAGCAGAAGCACCACAAGTCTCCACCGTACAACCTCACCATCATGATGATTCTCAGCATGATTCCTTATTCGGAAACTAGTCTCACGACCACCGATAACTGCTGCTTATTGGTCTTTCAATAGCTTCGACGCCACAAGCCTCGTCTCGGATCATAGCCTCATGTTCTTATCTGAACAAACTCCAACTACACACTTTACGTTTCCCAAAACGGACGATTCGTTATCTATCTTTTGATGCTCCCTTTATTCAAGCGCAACCCGTTATCTTCCGTTACCAGCTAGTGGGCCAACTTGCTAGACCACTTGCTGGACCAATACTAGACAGCCTAATTGCGTCACTTTGCAGAAAGACGATTGCCTAGTTTTCTCGTTGCCAGGGGATATATCAGGAATGGGTCTGTCGGGCAAGGTCGGAGATGGTCTTGATTTTGTGACCATCATGTTCGAATGCGCGTCGCTTTTCTTGGGGTTTCTGGGATTATGGCTGCATTTCTCATTGTAGTCAGCGGCGGAAGGTTTTGGCGTTACTTGTGTGGGTCTGTTCGCTGACAAGTTTGCGCTTCACTATTGGTTGATGTAAGAGTTTATGTTAGGAATGGTTATTAGTAAGAGAGAAATTGTTTTCTCTATCTACCGGTGGCGGGGGGACTCGAGTGTGATTGACAGGGTTTAACTTTTGGTGGATGAGCTAGAATTGTGGTCGATTACGGATGGAATAAGATGCGCCGGGGAAGGTTCCGGGACATCTGGTATGGATGGCTACTTGCGTCTTGATGGAGATTGATTGCCGTCGAGATATATGGCAACATATGAGGAAGAACACGCGACTATGAGGTACTCGATATCCCGGAAATTCGTCAATTGACAGACACCTGCTAATGCACAGAACCAGGTGCGTCATACCTGCCGATTGACACACACGACATGTCTGTCATTCATCTCTTATACAACGATAGATATGGACTAGATCTCGGACCGTATTCTGGCCCGTGGCAGATTTCTCGCCGTACCAGAACCTGGTCTATGCATGTGAATAGTTCTTGGCTTCAAGATAATTCAAAGAAGGACGAAAAAGAGGACCCATCTAGGAACAAGCTTGGCATTGAATCCCTGGCCAATTTGCGTTTCGTGTGGCTTGCGTTTCTTGTGCGTTTAGAAGGGGGGGCGTGTATGTCTCTTTCTTTCTTGGTGTTGGTCTTGCAAAAAAGGTTCGGATGGAGGCACCTTGAATTGTCACGCGGTTTTGGGATCTGCAGGCTTTGCGAAATCGGGCATTTCGCCTTTTGGGATTTCACCGAGAGTGGGTATTCACTTCGTTTGGGGGGCGCATACTACAGATTGAATCACGAGTTGCTGGTCGTATGGAATTTGGAGGCGAATGAGGCGACTAACAGATGAGCTGACAGAGTTGGAGCATGTCACTTATGTCATAACGCATACATGTATGCACTTAGTCCTTTGTCGTCCTCCTCCAAGGGACATAATGGTCCGCCGTCGGCCGGGACGCCGGCACATGAGGAAATGGCGGGGAAGTCAATCATGGTACTGTCCACGTTAACCACGCTATACCCCAGAGACTCTCTCACCAAAGCCAAGTCTCTTTATTCAGGGTCGGAACCACAAAATCGACCGATGGTGTTCGTGTCGCAAGTCACCCCACGGTTGATTTCTCTGACTGTAGACAATGGGGTAATAAGGACTACTATCAAATTGCTCTGCGCAACTTTATCATCGTGATGCACAATCTGACGGGTTTCAATGCGACGGTGATCACGACATGTTTGTCAGACTGACGGGGGGGAGGGGCGATAGACCGAACCATCTAAGGCTGGCCTGGTCTTGACCTACCTACCTATGTGGCCTTCCTCTTCGGTCGGGGTCGTTTATTATGCACTGGACTGTGCTGCAAGGGCCGGCTAAGAGGAAAGAAACTTGGAGAGGAGGGGCGGATAGTTCACGTCAATTACGAGATGAAAACTACTCTGGTTATCGGGTATCTTGAAATGACGTCGTGGTTTCAAATGTGTGTACAATGTGATATTTTGAGTTCTCTTTATATTTTCATGTTTAGTATTCGGACTTGTCCGATTCCTTGTATCCTAGAATACATCCAATTCATAAGCTTCCTTCCGAAACAACTTCATCGTCACCGTTACCGCGCCATGAATAATTCTCCTTACTTTCCAATTTTCCCATCCGCATGAACCCCCAAAAAAACGCCCCCTCCATACCAACAAAAAAAATCTCTAAACGCCCCCCAAAATGCAACATTCTTATCGTCCGTCCTTTTTTTAGGCTCCCCCCATTTCTCAAAGCCTCGTCAGCTGCCGCTAACCGTTTGGCATCAAGTATCAAAGGGATCTTCCCTGGCGTCCCTTCGCCTGACCATCGGTGCCGTCAGGAACATTGGACCGCCTGAGATCTCAGTCCCGTTTGTCAAAATTAAACAAGAGAAATTTCCAAGAACAGAAGCCAAGGACAGGAACAATCGTTCACTTGGGATTCCAGAAGATTTGCCATGTGTCTGTAGGTGTGAGCGTGGGTTAGGGTTCTTTTTTGTTGTTACTTTTGCTTGTTGATTTACGAGGTTGGTGTTTGTATCACGAGGAATTTGGTTGTCCGACTTTGTAGATTAGGAAGTCGCCGATCAAGAAAAACAGTCTTTGATTGAGGCTGATGGTGATTTGAGTTACTATAGGTTTACCGCTTAGCCGAGTAGTTGGTACTTCAGTATATAGAACTTCCCACAAGTACCTGTTCTTACACTCGTATTATTGTATCCCGACTGAGGCCAAGCCAATGATAACCATCCTAATCCTCTCGCCACATTCATACATACCAAACATGTGCATATAACATAGAAACATACAAATACAGACAGACCTGCATACAATATGCACACAAAGTAAGCCTTCTTCTCCCCAAGTCCCAGCACGAGCCATCCATTGTAACCTCGCAGCGCCCGTCACCTTGATATCCACGCCCCCTCCATCACCAAGTCAGCGGGCCAAGACCGCTGAGAGCCGGAACCAACACCAGAATGGTAACAAGCGATAAGCACATCGGTGTGTCGCCTTTTTTACATACATACATACGTACCTTCTCGGTGGTCTTAGCAGCCGCGCTTTGTCGTCGGAGTGAGGCAAGAAGGATATAGGAATAGAACTGCTGCGACATCGCTTGGAGGTTCCCTTTTTTTGGTGGGGGACGAGAGCGGCCGTGCCGGTGGATGGGTGGACGGACCGGTGCGTGGGGAGGTTAACGTGAGAAGCAGGTACGTATGTACATATGTATACACATAGAGTATAACAGACGGTTGGCGTCTGTGGTGTATGGTTTGTTCAAAAGTTTGTGCTTCTATCAGGTAGTTTGAAAGTATGATAGATTGTCATCTGTCAAACCTTGCGTGTACCCAGGATAGTGATATTCCCAAGTGTGGATTCTTCCCTCATCCCATTCCTCCCATCAAAGTCTCAGGGTATCCAACGGGTAAAGCCACAACTACCCGCTTGCCTCATTGCCCGGCTATGTAAGGATATGGTCTACGGATTTTAGCATCCAAGGAATACCTCACAGATAACAACCGCCATATTCCGCACCGATACGCATCGACAATAGGCATCTGTACCTGTTCATCATCCCTCAATCTTCTAGAAATCCTCTCTCAAGCCCAGCCCATCAATGCAAAGCTCGCTGCTGCGCTACTGTCCAACAGGGCCCTGGTTCCCCCATTGCCTCGGCCGTGTGTCTCGAGTACGACGTTGTAGCTGCTACCCCAGTGTATCCTCCGTGCCTGTCCCATCTGTGCTGCCATGGCACTGATCTACTCAGTCCCACTGGAGATGGGGCGATCAAGCACCTGTCTAAACCAACAATTCCGTCGTGGCAAGGGGCCCAGTTACTACATGTAGCGCGTCCATATTGTATATGTGCTCATGTATAGCGTCTAGCCTCGGGATGTCGTGGAAAGGTCACTGCTACATTGGACGTGGGATGTCGGACGAGTTAGAGCCTATGCCTTGGTGTCAACTGACACGACGTCTTGGCCACCCGTTCCTAATCTGTCAGGTCATTTTGTCTTTCTTTTGTGCTTATGTGGGCTACCATAATTGTATTCCAATCTGTAGATATCAAAGCTTGGCGGAACTTTTTTTCCTCTGTATTCGCCATTCTCCAAAGGCTGGTGGTAGTTTTCTCAATAGTCTAACTAGGTAAAGAGTAGAGAAACTCAGTATCTTACGCTTATACATATCTCGCAGTCAAATTACCCTTTAGAATCCATTTAAAGAATCATATTTCCCAAGCCAAGTCGTCCTGGCGGAGCTCCTCACGACCCCGCCAACTTCCATACAATGCATATATGTACAACATTCCCTGTCATCACCACGCCGTTCGTTCGTGGTTCTTATCTATTGTGGGGCAGTTCTAGTCTCTCCCCAGGTTGGCCTGGACCCTAGTCTGGGGCTTGCAGCAAACAAGTTGGTTGAAACTGATATCTTGTCCGGGGTGTCTCTTCTCATTCTCTCTCTCTCTCTCTCCAAAAAAAGAGACACAAAGAGCGAAGTAGCGGACGCATGCAGGACGCAATTTCAGATTATTGATTAAGAGTGCGTTTTTCGGGTCAACGGGGGGTGCATACACGACATGTAAAATGATGGGTACGTATCTAGAGGCACCACAGGACACACCACTACATCCAAGACAGAGAAGACAGGGCCTGCTCTAGTTATTGGTGGGTGTCTCGTGTGCTTTCACTATTCAGCTATGTATACATATGTACCAAGCATCGCAGCTTATCTCTTAGAGGAGGGAATGTGTGCTTATGGGGCGTGTGATTGTGATGTCCATTTTAGCCACTAGTTTGACGGGTGATCACCTTCATGTCTGCTTACACTCGACCTGGCCTATAAAAGACGTGTTAAAAAGGCTTGTTCAATATTGGCATTTCTTGGAAAACCAACAACTGATAGGGTCCTCAAACCCTAGATAAAAAGGCAACATGCTTAATTGGCTACTAAAGAATGAGCACGTGACATTGTTTGGGTGAATGACAACGGCAGTCAAGGGCCGCTTGACACTAGTCGGACCGTCTAGGAGGAGACAAGCGTAGGCTGTACGAACGATAATTTTACGGAGTCCGGCGAATGAGAAAAGCCATACATACCTAGGTGGGGAAGACTGGGCTGTGACGGTAAAAAAGCGATTTGCAGATTCGTTAGTCAGAAGAATGCATGTTACTCGGATAAAACAACCGTGAAAACGAGTTTTTTTTGGGGCGGCCCCGAGGCGGTGGAGGTCTTCAATGACGATGAGGATTTCATCCCTTTGGCCTATTTACCGGTAATACTACCTTCAAGGCCAAGCATTGTACGTAACAAATTACCTGATGTGTTTTGCATCATCTCCAATTCGCCAACGGTCGGTGGGGTTAGGGTTAGACGAGTGTCTTTGAGATTGCGTTTTTGTGGACTTGGGCAATCTTGACAATCTTGAAGGATTCGAGGTGAATCGATGTTTTTGGATAGGTGATGATGCGACTTTGAGATAAGTTCCATCTAAGTAGGGAAATGGTCTTACCTTGGTATGTATGAGATATGATAAGAACCTCTCAAGTTGTCTATGTAGATACAGACTGACGTTTAAGACAGAACCTATATATTCTAACCTATTGAGTTCAATCATCGTTGATAGTTTTGTTGACTCTGACCTGAGCCGTGGATAAACGCTATTTCCGCCCCACTTATATTGCGTTTGATCAAGTTAGGGTTACATTTCTCGATCTAAAAGTCATGATAGACATTTGTACCAATGTAGACTCATATCCAGGCCTTGGTCTAACCCACCAAGTATCATTACAGTGTTCCCATCTAGCCGCATACCAGTCGTACACTCTGTAGATGTCTTGCTCTGATTCTTATAAACCCCAGATAACCTTTCCCATTTCCTAGTGGCAAAGTCCCCAATACCATTCTCTCATCGCCGTCTCCGACCCCAAGCGTCGTAGCGTTTTCCTCTAACCTAGTTATTCACACGCCCCCCCCCCTAGTCTCCGTGGTCCGCTGTGTCGTGGGAGGTCCCTCATCCAACCTTTTCTAAAAGCTCCCTCCCCACTTCCCACCAATTCACTCAAACTCCCACAGACACACGCCCCCAGCCAAGGCCCCAAATTCCATTTCTTGGGTACAGACATAGCTCAACGCCAACCAAGACTAGGTATTGCTGGCTTTTTTTTATCCCGCTTGTTATCTCCCCACCTAACGCTTGTCTGAACGCTTGTGTCTTTTTTTTTCGTTATATAAAGTGTCTTGTTCCTCCCCCCCCTCGCCAGCTATACACTATCTCTGGCTTCCGGACTTCTCTTTTCTTTCCTTTATCTTTAGACTTTTCAACGTTCTTCCGGGCTTTCCATTTCTTGCCCTTTGTGACTTTGTTTCTACACAAAGTCCAGTCTACCAAAAAAGCGTCTCGACCTCGTGTGGATATACCATTTCTTCAGTCTCAATATAAACCTCGTCCTCTTTAACCACACGCACACACACACATATCCGCCATCATGTCTGATGCCATGAAGGCTGACGCCGAAAAGGGTCTGGCCAATGACTCTGGCTCAGGCTCTGCGTCCGTCATGGCCGCCGAGTCGGTCCCCCACCAGGAATCTTTCCTGACCCGTCTGGGTGTCACCCCAGACTCGTTCAAGCGCCGCCAGGGTCCCGCTCAGGAACTCGAGCGGAAGATGAAGCGTAGACATTTGCATATGATTGCCATTGGTGGCTCTATCGGTGCTGGTTTCTTCGTTGGTTCCGGTGCTGCCCTTGCCAAGGGTGTAAGTTGAATTCCCCATGATTCCCGTTTTCAGTGTCCCTTTTTCCCCTTCTGGAGTCTTGGCTTCGTCAATACTCAACCTTACAGACTGCAAATGGTCTCCCTATCCTTTCACAATGAAATCCCCCTTTGACTCCATTCCAACCATCTCAAACATCCTTGCCCCATACCAGATTCACCAATACCGAAACCACAAATTCCCCCCCAAAAACGACCAATTCCCCACATGGCCTATCCAAGCCAATCCTACTGCAAGTGCCAGTTTAGTCAGTCCAGCCCAACATCTATTGGATCAAACTAGCCAATTCGTCTACTACGTTCCAATTTTTTCTCACCAACTCGGCCTGCCCTACCCCAAGAAAATCGCCACTGAGGTGGCTTATTCGACGCTATCCTAGGTCACCTCCCTGCGCGTTAGCACTGATCAATAGTCGGTAGTCTCTCGCCGATTCCGATCAGCGGAGTTACTCTACCGTTTCGTTTCAAAGCCTACCCTTCCCTTTTCATAGTCGCAAGTCGTCGGAGTTACCGGGTTTTCCTCGTCACGTGACGTCCACTTGCGCGTTGCATGTGACGTTTGTTTTGTGTAACAAAATGCATCGTCGATTGACGAAACGGCAATTTCCTTCCCCCAGTATCCTTCTAGAATGCCATGTCACATAACGACATAGAATACCACCCACCAAGAACTTCATTGCGTTGACATTGTTTCCGAAATGAAAAAAAAAACATTTGACTAACATGGCGTTTGCTTGCCTTGACTATAGGGTCCCGGCTCTCTTTTGGTTGACTTTGGTATCATCGGTATGATGATGTTCAACGTCGTTTTTGCTCTTGGTGAACTCGCTATCATGTACCCCGTTACTGGTGGTTTCTATGTCTACTCGAACCGTTTTATTGATCCTACCTGGGGTTTCGCCATGGGCTGGAACTACATCATGCAATGGGCCGTCGTTTTACCGTTTGAACTTGTTACCGCGTCGATTACAATTGGGTATTGGGATGAAGACCAAAAGATTTCTCACGGAGTCTGGATTACCGTCTTCCTGCTTGTCATTGTCATCATCAACATTTTCGGAACCCTGGGCTACGCTGAAGAAGAATTCATTTCCGCCTTCTTGAAGTTGACTACCACCGTCATCTTCATGATCATGGCCTTTGTCTTCGTTCTCGGCGGCGGTCCCGATAACGGTATTTACAACGAATACTGGGGTACCAAATACTGGAGAGATCCTGGTGCCTTCCAGAACGGCTTCTACGGTTTCTGCTCTGTCTTCGTCACTGCTGCTTTCGCCTACTCTGGTACCGAGCTGGTCGGTCTTGCTGCCGCCGAGGCCAAGAACCCCGTCCGCGAGCTTCCCGGTGCTATCAAGCAGGTCTTCTGGCGTATCACCCTCTTCTACGTTCTTGGTCTCTTCTTCGTTGGTCTCCTGATTTCTTCTGATGACCCGAACCTGCTCAACACCTCCAAGGCTGGCGCTGATACTTCTCCCTTCGTCCTGGTCGCCAAGTATGCTGGTCTTCCCGGGTTCGCTCACTTCATCAACGCCATCATTATTGTGTCCGTCATTTCGATTGGTACTTCTGGTGTCTATGGTGGTTCGCGTACTCTTCTGGCTATGGCTGAGCAGGGTTACGCTCCCAAGTTCTTCACCTATGTTGATCGCTCGGGTCGTCCTCTTGCCGCTGTTGGTTTCGTCTTCTTCTTCTCTCCCCTGGCTTACGTCAACCTGTCGTCTGCTGGTAACACCATCTTCGACTGGCTCCTGGCTCTTTCCGGTCTTGCCGCTCTGTTCACCTGGTCGTCCATCTGCCTGTCTCACATCCGTTTCCGCCAGGCCTGGATCCACCAGGGTCGCTCTCTGGACATGATCCCCTTCAAGGCCCCCGGTGGTATCTATGGTTCCGCCGTTGGTCTTGCCATGAACATCATTGTCCTTGCTGCCACCTTCTATGTTGCCATCAAGGATCTGGATGCCAAGACCTTCTTTGAGAACTACCTGGCCGCTCCTGTCGTTTTGTTGTTCTGGGCCGCCGGTATCTACTGGAAGGGTTGGTCATGGATCCGCATTGAGGATATCGATCTTGACAGCGGCATGCGTGAGCACGACTGGGATGAGATCAACGCTTACAAGGCTGCCCAGGCCGCCCTCCCCAAGTGGCGCCGGATTGTCGGCAAGCTGTTCTAAACAAATATATATATAAACAGACAACCAGCCGGAGAAGCTGTCAGAGGTGATAGTGTGTCCGGTCTGTCGACCCCCCGCAGGGAAAAAAAGGCGTCCGTCTTTTATATCCTTTGCTTCTTTATTCTCTTCGTTGTTCCTATTCCCTTGTACTGCGGCGCTTGGTGTTGCTTGCGGGTGGAGAGGCAGACGATAAAAAAGGGCTTGCTGTAAAATGGGACGTTCTTCGTCTGGTGTCTGGAGCGGTTCGTCGGGATATGGCGGACTTGCTAAATGCCACGATCTTGGCTCTTGTTGGCGATTTTGGCGTCAGGGAGAGCTGGTCAATGGCCAGTAATGATGTTTTGCTTTTTTATTTTCTTTAGCTGGTAATTTGACGAGCTTAAAATTCATTGGTTTTGTGTCGATTTAAATGTATCCGTGAATGTGCTGATGGCCGAATATGTAAAGTGTTAACGATATGAACAAGAATGCAAGACAAGAGAAAGAAAAGCCTAACCAAGACGGAAGGGATGGGCACAAGTATATACCAATCTATCAACGCCCGATATGGATACATGCGGTTGCCGACGGCATGATGTATTAAAAAGGAGATATAGCGGAATCATGCAAGTTACCCGACAGCTGAGGGTGGGATACTTTTCCGCGGGTTAGAAATAGAACCCTGGAATTGCATTATCGGCTTTCGGGTATGAGAACGGGTATAGAGACAAGGGTTATGAGATGCCGAGTGTAAGAGGTGAGAGTCGAGAACAATGTTGAATCGTTGTGAAGATCGAATAGTAGGACGAGTCGGGCGAGCGAGTGAGTAGTGATATCAGAGAGAGAGAGAGAGAGAGAGAAAATCGACGGCATCAAGAATCAGTCGAGGGGTCTGGAACCCAAAGAAAAGAACATCAGTGCCAGAGTAAACCTTCCGGGCGAGACGTCCCATCTTATATAAACGACCTTCTATGGATCCCGGTCACATACCATGCAAGATTTCTCATTTTCGGCATATATTACCATACACAACTGTATTCTCCGACGCCCTACTGATGACAAAGGTACTCTACACATGTCATTCACCATTCCCGCCGAGCCTTTCGCTATCAAAGCAGGGGTCCATATATGCGCAAGACCACAATAACCCAACCTCAATGCCGCCGGTCCTGTGTCCTCCAGGCGGAATGTGTACCGTACATTTGGTTTCTCTTATGTAATGACGCCCACGTGAAGGGCGCGAACCAATAGTCCGTCATACAGGGCGTCGATGATGCCAAGAGGGTGACCATGTTCTTCTGTGCACACATAGAAAGGTGGATATAAGCCGGATCTTTTCAACTGCCGAATACGTTACCGGGAGATAACTTGCCGTGTTTTTCAGAAAGCTCTCTCGGGATCTACACATAGCCGGGTGTATGTAGGTCGCCGTGTGCCGAGTGCCGTGTCAAGCCTTCGATTTCCTCGGTTTGCCGACGGCACGGCTACCAATGTGTAGCGTCGGCCTGTGGTCGAACCACAGTGCTCGAGGCCTGTCATGACAGCATGTCAGGGGGTCAAGCACACAAGAAACCTACATATGGACATCCAATGGGCCTATGTATACACATACAGACATGCATACACGAACCGGTATACTCCATCATTGACCGGATACCATGTTACAAGTGTCACATATATGACCAACCCATTTTCCAAAAACGGCAAGTCTTCTCAAAACAGTGGCCCGGTTCCTGGGCCATTCAAGCTTTTTGGGACCTTATTGGTGGAGCCGCAAGCAACACGCTTAATTTAGCATCTAGAGAGACCTCACTATACAAATCAATTTACTGACGCCCTTCATATGACACATGTATCCATCGTTTATTTTTCAGCATGGACATGACCACAGGTCATCACGACAACGAGCCGGCGGCAAACGGACATACATGCGTATGTCGTTTTCTAGTCATGATCGGCTCTGGCAAATCCGGCATCGTGATACATAAGTTCCACCGATTTGACGTGCGGCTTATAGTGACTGTCATAACCATGTCGTCGGGCGGTTCCGAATTTCTCACTTTTTTTCGTATGAGAACGTTTTATATAGCCGGTATGGAGAGTCACGTGATGTAAATGAGGTTCGATGGTGTAGTTGGTTATCACGTTTGTCTAACATCTTCAACTGTATGGACACAAAAGGTCGGCGGTTCAAGTCCGCCTCGAATCAATCTTTTTGTTCGTATCTACCTTTGCGATTGTTTTTTTAAGTTGGCATAGGTTGGAAGGTGAAATACACTTCTTGGTTTATTGAATTCTACACAAAATCACATTGTTGTCCAAGACTTGGACGAAATATATGGCAAACTATTTATCAGGTCTAAGGTTCCATGGGATGATCGCATAATGGTTTGCGTCTTGTCCTCTCTTGTCCTCCCAGCGGGACATATCCTGCTGGACCCGGATCACCACCCGATTCAGCAAGCTCCAGACATTCTCGATGCGTTTACCCCCGAGAGATTCTGCAAACTGGCTATCGAGGACTTCCCTATATTCCCCCTCCAGTGGCTCGAAACAACCACGGCACTATCCATCACAACACCATCGTGCTAGAAAGTGTTGCGTGGTCGAAGCAGCACCCGGCGATGTCTTGGAGATCCCTAGCCACCCCAATGCCCAGCCATCGCTCCCGAGAGAATGCTCGGGTGCGGATACCGCTTCGAATCTCTTCCTTATCTGAATCGCTGGTTATACTCGTCACGCGGGAGGACTCGTTCTGTCTGAGTCCGGGACGACATCATGGTCATGTCCTCGTCAAGTTCCGCTCTCGTCGGGGATTCAGGGCATCAAATCAATTTCGACATTGCGTGCAACGACTCCCAAAAGCATCCCACCCTGGGCAGCTTTACAGGGCGCGAGCTGAACCAAAGCTGGTTCTGACGTGTCTTACCTTCTTTCACCAAGACACGCCGGAGCGGTTTTGGGGTCACAATCTCAATGTATGTCTCGTCGCTGAATAATACGGGATGCTGCCATCCGCCGGGTCATTTGGTGGGTGCTCCAGTGCCGTCCAGCACAAACCCCGTCGTCTGTGCGAAAAGGCTGGTCCATAACAGCAACGAAATACAACAGCGAGCAACCGGGATGACAAAGGATTCGGTAGAATCAAGGCGACAAACCCGTCGCTAGCTCCATCCCAAAGTAGCACCCGCCTTGAAATCCATTGTCTACTTGGCAATCTTTCGCAGACCGGAATGACCTCTCGCCGGTGTCATTCAACCCAGAAAGCGAGAGAACAAGTCGAGCTACGCGTGGTAGCTCCATGCCACATGTATTTATACTGCGCCAGATCCAACAAGGAGAATGCTTAATATTCGGTATTCTCCAAGGAAAAGACACACCAAAAGAGACATGTGTAGGAAAGAACCGAGCAGACGAGTGCCAAGGGCGAAGTTAGACGGCCCAAGGTTCAGTAGTGGAAACCAGAGGAGACGCCCGGAACATATGCGGGGGCCGACATTACGGTTCTCGGTGATAGAATTTCCACTCGCACTGGAAGAACAGACAGAAAGGGCAGATCTGGTGTCGACTTCAAGTGGTAGAAATCCAGGCACCCCTTTCGCTTGGACATATGTACTAGGGATGGAAAGGTAGACTCCGAGGAAAACACAACGAACACGGGGCACGGTGTAATCTCCCGTTATAGCCCTCCGATAATGAGGAGGGCGTTCAACCACAAAGGCCCGACAAATGTCCGTTGCCGAAGCCCGGTGGGCTTAAGGCTTGCCACGGGACACATGAAAGTTGGCACGCAAGTACTAGGAAGTTGTATTGCGGCTGCTGGAAAGCACTTCTTTTGCTCCGTACAGCGGAAAGGCAAGTGAACTGTGTTCTTCCGGTCTGTTTAAACCTTGAACACACACAGTGTAAACAAAGTTATGGGATGCGGCACATGGAGTGTGAATGCGTACCCGAGAGAAGAGAAGAAAGAGGTTGCTGGAACGGAGAGAGAGGCCGGCCCGGAAGAGGAAACGGCGACGGGAACCCGGTGATGCCGGGAACGAGTGAAGTGAGACCCGAATTAACGAGCCGTTGACAAAGCCGTATCCGTATCTCTGCTTCCCACGCCCTGTCCTTCAAAATGGAGAATCTACCAACGACGCAGAATAGAGCCGATGAAGGTCTTCTCAAAGTATTAACATGTGAACAGGACTAAGGCTTTACAACACTTACAAGACGTAAGAATGGAGGACAGGGACGACAACGTCGATACCCGTGGTTCGCTTGCACTGAAGACCGTCCAAAGAATGAGCAGGCGAAGGTATAGGTATGAGATGTATAGATGACGGAGTGAAGAGACGACACCGTAGTTGAAAATAAGTATATCGAAAGGGATATATAGTGACGATTTGATTTGCTGATTACCGGAATTTGATCTGATGATGAGACGTTAGGGTTAATGAGACGGACAAACCGTCATTGGACTAAAGAGTTATACACAAACCGATGAAGGGACGCGGGTACGACGGAATTGTATCCTTCACAAGCTTGTCGTAACTAACATCCCACAAAGCCAACATCAGACGAAACCACCAACCCCACCAAATCAAACACCCCCATCCAGTCTCTGCATCTCCACCACTTAAACTCCCAAACCTCACGATCCTCGTTACACACACCCACCACCAGCCTAGGGTTCCATCCAGGGTTAGCTAAAACCCCGGCAAAACCATCAAATTTCCCCCCACCAATCCGGGCTCACCATCGTCACCATCACCGGTGTCAAATCCCCCCGCACCGAACGACCAAAACCACCGACCGACCGCGGCATACACACAAAATGGGCAAACCAATGCGCCTACCGCCTCTCGCCACCTTGCGTATCAAGGATCCCCAGGCCCGTCCTGAACCACACTGTGTCCAGGTGATGGCCACCGTGCTGGGTACGTCGATGACATCTTTGTTCTATATACATACATGTATCACTTGATGAAGCTAACAATACAACAGGTTGCTGGGCTGCTGCTGGGTATAATACCGCCGGATGCACCATGTTGGAACAGCAGTTGCGCAAGTGTATGGATGGAAGTAAGCCTGAGCAGCCTCCTCATAACGCTATTAACTCGCATCTGGCCCGGTTGAAGAAGCATGTGAATCCTACTCCGTACAAGAAGGGGAAGAGATTCCAGGGTTGATTTTTTGTTTTTGGGGTGTTTTGTCTTGTTTGTAGATTCCCAGACGCTGTTACGAGATTCTTTGGCTTGGGTATATGTATATTATTGTATAACACGTTTTACACATCTTGATGTCTAGTGCTTCACCAGTGCTTCACCAGTCATTCAAACATTTGGAAACTTCTCCACCAAGAGATACATGAATCACACAGATAAAAACAAACATGCTAAAAACAAGGTATATTGCGCCACTTCTCTACAACTCTATATCATAACTGAACAGAAGAAAACACGTCTGCAGATACCTTCACAAAGGCTATCCAGTAGACCACACGCAACCTCACTATGTCTGACAAAACCAGACTTGACAAGACTCGCATACTCACAAATATCAACTCCCATGACATTTGTCACAACAGCCCCCATCAGAAAGCGACCCCATAAACATCACGTGTCCGGCCACGCGAAAGACACAACCTTTACCACGCTCGTGAGAAGAAAGGTCATGAAGAAAAGGATGAGATACAAAGGAAATGCAAAAATGAACAGAAAGGAAAGAAAAAAAAGAGGATATCGCCAACCAGCCCATGAGAAGGGAAAAAGAAGAGTGAGAAGAAATAGACAAAAGAAATAATGACAGACAAGACCAGACTGAAAGAAGAACAAAGAAAACAACCCAAGAAACACCCACAAGAACCAAGTGCATCATCCATACGCAAACCCGCAAAAAAATAACAAACCAAAGGGAATCACAGAGTGCCGAAAGGAAACCAAAACACAGAACAAAATGCAAAATGCCACACACGCAGCCAAAAGAGACAGAGACACAAGTCTCTCACAGACAACCGTTTTACCGACTGGGCAACTTCTAGTTGTCACTAGTGCAGAACATCTCAATCTCGCCAACTTCGCCGCGAGTGCTTTCCTTCCACTCTGTGAGCGCCATATGGATGTCTTCATCACTGCTAATCAACACAAAATCGCCGTCTTCATCCTTGTAGCGCAACTTGAGCATGCCGCGTCCAATTGTCGCAGTCATGAAGCGCGCAAGCTTGGCGTCAATCCGGTCAACCAGAGTCTGGTATGTGATGTTAAACCCGACTACGAGCGTAAAGTAGGTGCCGCCATCAGTGTTGACCCGCACTTTAAGCTGCGTCGCTGGACCACCTTCAGCCGCGTTCATGAGACCTGTTGTTGACGCCCGAGGTGAGACTGACCGGTAATCTGTTGGAGGGGGCCCAAACCCATTGATGGATCCTGGTGTGCCTCCTCTCATCACCGGCTGCACTGGGAACTGCGCCATTGTGCCGCCGTAGCTACCCTTGTGTGCGTGACCACGGAATTGCTGACCAGTGGTCCCAGGACTAGCGGTGTTTGTGCGCGTGGGAACATCATTGCGTGGCGAGCCTGCCGCTGATCTGTTGACGCCATCATGAAGATGGGCCGGAATACCGGGGACTGCGGGAATTTGGCTCACAGGAATGTTTCCAGCAGTGTTGCGTCGCATGCCTGGCTGATTGGCAATATCTGGGGTGCTGTAAGACCGACTACGCTGTGAAGCCGCATTAGCCGGAGTGGAGCCACGAGATGATCGGCTGTTGCCATCTCTTGAGGGAGCACGAGGTCCGGGGGGCGCAGTGTATCTGTTGGTGTCTTCGCTCCATCCGCCCTGAGGTGTGCTGGTCCGCTGGAAGTTCTGATAGCCCAAGCTAGGCGTAGGGAAAGACCCACTGGTCGTGCTCGTTCTCATAGAAACTGGAGATTCGCCAACGGGAGAGAAGTAAGAATCCATCGGGCCACGATCGCCAGGCGAGGGAGCAGGCACTCTTGACATGCCATTCGTCTGGATGCTGAGAGGGCCATTGGCGGGGTTCATTGGGAAGCGCGCAGGAGCACCCCCGCGCGCCGACTGTGAACTATCACCCGTTGCCGAGCGCGAACGCAGGTTCGTACTAGAAGCGTTGCGTGACATGGCACCGGATCCGTACCCAGCAGGTGGACCCATCTCATCCTCGTCATCATCGTTTTCTTCCTCCTTGTAAGGGTTCTCCAGGTTTTGTCCACGAATCCAGTTAAACTCGGTTGACGCAGACTCATCGGCAGTTGGCTTGGAATCATGAATCTCGCGTTGTTTGTCGAGCGCCGCACTCCATTTTCTGAGTTGTTCTTCGTTGGCAAATTTGACTGTGAAATTCTCGATTCCGGGGTCACCACGCCACCAGATTTGGACACTGTAGGAACCTGCATATTTGTCAGACAAAATGTTTTCGCGACAAGACTAGCGCACAAGGCTAACACCATGCGCATTCTTGTTTGTTGCTTACCTGGTTTGGACAAGGCGACGACTTCGGTGACATTGGCCATGAAGATACGACCCTTGAGGTTGAGTTTGCCGTTCTTTGACTTAGTTGGCCGCGCCCCTGTGCTCTTAGTTCGGTCCTTTTTGTCCTTGGACTTTCCTTGTGTGGCCTCCTTACAGCACAGCAAGATGGCCTCAAACAGATAAATTTCGTACTACCAACAGGTTAGCTCTTGTAGCCTCAATTGTACCATCACCGTTGTTGAATACTTACATCACGTTCTTGGTCATTCTTGCCTGTGATGACGGCATAAGTACCGTGCATCAAAAGCTTTCCAAAGGCTTCAACCTTGTGGCTGCGCCAATCTTCGACACGGGACATCAGCTCCTCGTGGGCTTCATCCAATAAATCCGAGTTAACGGCCTCATTAGCTTTGAATAAAACACGCTCGGCAGCCTCGATACCCGCTTGGAGATCCTGCTTGATAGCAGGGTCTTCACTCTTCTTGAGGAGATCCTATGCGGCCGTTAGTAGCAGTCATACACAAGTATTGAAATTGCGCTAGCCTACCTTCAAAAGCAGCGGGTACTTGACCAATCTCTGCATAGGCTTAAGTAAGAAACCATCCAGTGTGTTGAAGTCAACGGCGACAGGGTGGTCGGCCGTCTGGATGCGATCAAAGACCTGGTTGGCCAACTGGGCCGCCTTACGCTGGTTGGCAATGAAAGGCAGATAAATAGCAAAGGACTCTTCATATAAGGCGAACGGATTACCCCACAATTGATTGGCGCGGGGCATCGAATTGGTTGTCTCCACGCGAATTAAAAAGCGGCGCTGAAAGTCGAGGATGAAGTTGATGTTCAGGAAGATTTGGTAAATGACATCACCAGTAATGGTACCCTTTTGTTCCAAAGTTTCCTTAAGCTCGTGAAGGTTTTCTAAATCCTGGACGTATTTGCGCTCCGTATCGACAAGTTCGCGAATGACGTAGTCCTTGTAGTCCATTTTTCCGGTGGCGCCGGGTCCAACCGGCGCATCGTCTTCGGGGTAAGGTTGAGGGTTGTACAATAATCCCTTGTTTTCAAGGAGATCCAAAACGTAGCTGATTACTTGGGTGACCTATGGAGTCAGAGTAAATGATTGTTAGCACAAAATGAGACTAAAAGTGAAGACTACAAGTATATAGACGTACCTTGACGAAACCAGTCGTGTCGTTTCCCATGAGATCGTTGATCACAAAACAGTCGACCGATTGAATGTTGAGGTCCTTGAGACAAGCGTTCACAAACTTAAAGACGGCCATCTTGGGCTTTCTGTTCTCGGCCATGTTCTCGTCGATGACGATGGGCTCTGTCTGGAGAGCATTGTAGAGGGTCAAGAGTGGCAGACCAGTGCGGAACATTTCCCACAGTGACTCGACGGGCTCCATGGGGTCGAGGAGAGCAAGATGTGGCTCGAAGCCTGGCACAAGACCCAGGCGCTGGGTCAATGTGGAGCAGACTTGATAAAGAGAACGCGAGGCATCGGCCTTTTGGTTGATGATATTGGCGGTGGCAACCGGGTTACTGGTGGGCGCGGACATGCTGGATAAACTAGTCTCGGAGCTACCAAGGGTGGTGCCCGAAAGATTGCTCGCTCTGGGAGCGCCAGACATTAAGGTGGCGACTGAGTTCTTCCTATCGCGTGTGAATAGGGGAGAAGGGGCCGTATCGTTCCGGATGAGAGGGGCATGAGCCATCACATCCAGCTCTTGCTCGGACGGAGCAAGTGAGAGTAGCGGGTTAAGAAAACGCGGGTAGATAAGCGACAGTAGCAACGATGCAGCGAGAGAGGGCGGATGCGCCGCGTGGAAATGTGGCTTTTGGTAGGATTTTCAGCGTCGTGGTATGCTGGTTGATGTGCTGGAGTCTTTCAGCAAGACAGGAGACGAAAAAGACAGATGGTTCGTGGTTTTGAGAAGTTGTTGGTGACGAAAGTGGTAGAGCCGAAGACGCCTGGTCGGATTGGCGGACAAGCGCAGTAGCGAAGGCGGAGAGAAGGCGGCGGGAGCTTGTACAGAAATACAGTAACAGGTGTGGAGATTCAACAAAGACCTGGATGATCGCTGGTAGGACTTTGGAGCAAGGAGCAAACGACTAGATAGTCGACTAGGAAAAATAAACAAAAACGGCGGCGGACCAGGCCACGATAATCCACAATGGCGACAGACCGAGTTTGTGTGAAAAGTTGCAGCAGCGGGACATGCGCTACGTTGATACGCAGAGTACGAGAAAAAAGAAGAAGTTGTCAAAGAGAGAGGGAAGTAAAGTTCGTCTGGATTTGCGGGCGTGTCGAACTGAGGATTGACTGGCTTGGTCAAATCAGCCCAGGTGCTCTGTATGTTTGTGCTGTAAAAAGGGCAGAATCAAAAGAGAGCAAAAGAACTGTGCCTCTGAATGAAAGGCGTCAAGGTTCTGGAATGGAATTAGAAGCGAACAGGCTGCCAGGGTCATTGATGGCTTTTAGTTAGTGCTGTGTTCCCGGCGGTGTTTGACTTTTGATAGCGAACTTACGTGACTTTCTATTGTGCATTGTTGAGATTTAGGTGATTACAGTTGGTGACATCCAGCTGGCGGATTTCAGAGGAAGAGGGAGGAGGCCCGCGGCACAGACTGTGGGCCACACTTCAGGCGTGTTCTGGGGTGTTTGTGTGTGGGTGGGCTCGGGGCATCAAAAAAACGTTGACAGGCAGTACACTGACGGGCACGTAACAAAGGCTTCTTAGATGCTTCTATTGACAATGGTGATGGATTTTCGACTGCCTAAGTCTTTTTTAGTGTTTCTCCAAGACAGAAAACATCGACAGTTACCGCCGTGAATGCTTTCTCTTTCTCTCTCACACACACATGGACAAATCGGGCAGGCGGCCGTGCCTAGCAACACAAGCTAATACTACATGTGGTAGTTTGGAGGAGCGCTGTTCTGGGGTCAACCGGAGATGGCCACTGCAAGCCCAGCGGCCGATCAGCCTCTCAAGGGCCTGGAAGGAAGCAAGTTTCTGGGAGGAATCAAAGCCTAGACAAGGAACTACTAGCTGTAGTTACAAACGCTACCCCCCGCTAGCGCACGGGGAAGACGTCGTGAGGGGTTCTTTAATGGCGCCTGTTTTAGTTGTATTTTTTTTACAGACATGAGCAATTGCGGGGACTGGCGCGAGGGAGCCATTACCAGCTGCATCATACCCAGCAGCGCTGATGTAAAGACAGAAGTCGCGCACGCAGACGTGTTCGATTCAAGCCTGCGAAACACAGTAAAAAGAGTTTTTGAAAAGTATGGGGTTCACTGTCTGCATGGTAAGCCTAGTTGCGGCATTATCGCGATATTCGGCACCGCCCAGGAAACCCTATTTTCATCGTGTATAGCATGTGAGTGGAGAAAGCATGCGACGGCGGCGGCGGAAACAGAAAAGAGCTCAGGCCACTTTAGGAGGGGAAATCGAGGGGCTATCTTTTTACCATCGTAATGCCAGGCTCAGACCACATGCGTTTGTTTGTCCTTTTTTTTTCAGCATGACATTGAAAAGACTGTACCGTCAAAGGGAATGCATGTCAAAGGGCAGATAGTTAACAGGAACTCCTTAGTTGGTCACATTCACGGGAATATTGGTTTGCATAGGACGACTCCAGTAGAAGAGCAGTACCAAAAAACCAAGACGGCGCATGAACGAGCGCTAACTGCCCTTGATAATATACTGATGTTGGGGTTAGAAGGGTAGGGAGTTACAAGATAAGGGGGCTAAATCCACAGGACTATCAGCCTGTAAGTCAGCTCGTCCACCTAGAAGTGACTTGTTCGCATATCCCATGTATCCGGCATCAAAGCTGACGATGACAAGTAACATGCGCATTGAATACGATATCTATAAACTTTGGACACATTCAAATGTCTGTATATGCACACTCTACAGTAGTGCTGCATGCAAATGGACAGTCAGTCCACACCACCTTCTTGTTGGCTTCTCATGTCTCGCATACTTGTGCCGTTATTTGTGCCACTAGCTTGCACTTGTCCTCTTACAACTTGTTGGTCAGCATTATATCGAAGCACATAAACGCCACCTGGGTCTTGTATCCAAAACCTTTGACCAGTTGGCCATATCATGCCGCCCGGGTTCAAAGACAAAATACGACCAACCAGTCATATGTACGCTCATCGTGGGCTTTCTTTTTGTCTCCAATATATCCCAAATCAGCCACCGCCCTCCTTTTAGAAGCGGGCACTATCCCTTCATTCCAGTCGTCATTGGTCTCTCTTTGCGCCGACGCAGCGTGATCATTCTGAGTCTTTGTCGTGTGGCCCAATCGGGTTTGCATTTACCATTGTGCGCCATGGGTCTGTGGTGCTGGCCGTGTTTCATATGCTACTCAAGCAAGGGCAGACATGGTCCCTTGCCCCGTCTGTGAGAGCACAGTCCAGGTGGCTATTCTGGATTTCACCGACGAATGTTGTATGTCTGTACATATTTAACCATTTCGTGTCGGGAGTTCTTTCAACCTGTACACATCTATGTATGTACATATATATTCACATATATATCAAAGGTAAGTCGGGCAAGTTCAAGTTCCACGAATTTCCATGTATGTACATACACACACGTATGAATATACTCTTGGCGCCAAAGTGACGCACCGAGCGATGCGGATCATAGTCGTAAGACAACACTCGCAGCGGTTACCGTCCTTGGTCTCGGCCACGATGAGATCATTGTACATATAGTCCCTGCGGAGTATCCAAGCTCGTCATTCTTGGCTCCTTTTCACAGCTGCCAACCAGTGTCCGTGTATTACCGCTTTTCTCTACTTGTTCAAGAAAAATCATACAGACAAGTGCATCATGTCATACCTTCTATAGCGGACAACGCAGTTAGTTGCACTTGCCTCAGCTCCGAAGTCATACAGCCACTCATGGTTGGTCCCTCGTTCTTGATTCTAAAAAAGAGTCCACTCATTCCAGACGTAACTGACGTCAGATCATTGACTTCTTCCTTCTTTGTCCATTCGATTTCTTCTTTTATAAGAATACAGTTATACGGTTGATGGCGCTTGGCCCCGGAAACTTCAGGTTACATGCGTTTCTCATCCTTCTCTAATTCTTAGATTGTTCATGATTCATGGTAGTTTATTTGGCTCTCCTCGTGTTCGAGGGCCATTACTTCATGCAGTTGGTGGTGGAGTCTTTGACTGAATTGTCGTATTGGGAATTTCGTATCTGCAAACAAATATCTATCTTCAAACTATATATGTGTGTACATATATGTATGAACAGATATACCTATATCAGAACGCACCATGACATATACACCATGAACTAGTCCTTTTGTTGTTCTTCCCGTGTCTCGAACTTACAGATTGGCATACAATACATGTATATCGTTGACAGAGTCTTAGGACCCCATGAATGAACTAGTGGTGGGTAGCATTGAGGAAATGGAACCTTCCTCTGTAATTACAGAGAAACATTTTCATCATTTGACTCGTGTCCGTGGTATTTCCGTTTAAACAGAGTGTTTGTCATGTCTACACGTGTATACGTCAACATATCGTTGACCTTTGAGATGGGATTGCAAATGTTGCATTCCAGTAAAGGGAGTTATGTCCCTGTACATACGTCAGAACAGAAGCAGCATGTGACTTTCACATGTCAGAAAATACTGTGATATGCTCAATAACCTATACAAATACTGGTCTCTTGTCTTCTTTTCGTTACATATCTGAACAGCACCAGCATTCATACTTCTTTTATGCCCTTGATTTACAGTCTCGCCATCGCAACGACGACGGCCGTAACAATTGAATTCCCCCTCACTACGAAAAAACAACAAAACAACAGTGCGCCCAGCATAGCACAAGAGCATTGATTGGCATGTTTCAAATAAGCGAATCGAAAACTAAACCCCTTCAGGTCTAGCATAGAATATCAAGTTGTTGCTTCATCATGCGCTCCCCTTCTTCTTCGTCTTCACAAGAACCGTCACAGAAGCCCTGAAATGACCTCTTCTCTATGAAATAGGGGCTGCACCAAGTGATAAGTAGACGATAAACAGTCCAACAACCAAGTTATAAGTTGAGGATAGTGGAGAGTCACCTAGATGTCGATATTGTGGAAATGACGAGCCATGTATAAAATTACGGTGGCCTTGGCATAGTACGACAGAAGCATGGAACCCAAACAGAGGGGTAAAAATGCTTCTATGAAAGGTTCCGTTATGCATAGACAACCGGGATAGCGTCATTTAATCTCGCAGATTGTCATTTCTCGGTAGTGGATGCATTCAAGTGGTGGGCGAATAAACATGGTCGGTGATAGCCAAAGAAGGAATCAGTGTCAGACCAGAGAAGGAAGAAGAAACTCCGTACCTGCATGATAAGTAGTCTGGTGATATTGGTGGCAACCCAAGGTTCACGATATGTCTGTTAACACCCACACTAATACGTAAATTCCCAGAGAAATGGTTTCTGAAGATCAATTGGACAGGCTAGGTGTTAGGTGTAAATGGATGTAAATACATGTGTACATGCATATGTGTGTATAAATACGCCTTGATAAGAAATAGACTTGTTCTAGAAAGTTTCAAAGTTATGAAGAATACTACTTGCGGAGGAAGACGGGCGGGGTCCGGAAATGGTAGGGTTACCAGCAATAGATGTCCAACACAAGGGTTATATGAGCACGTAAAGTCCGGGAAATCGGCCCCACTTAAAACATCGCAGCCGGAATGGAAGACGGAAAGGCCCAGAAAGAAAACGTTCAACAATGATGCCTTGCGTTGACAAAGTGGAAAAAAACATATCTTTCCCTCACCCACTTAAAAGAGGGAAACGCGTACATACATGGGAAATGCCTAATTTGAACTAAACATTAGACGATTCACGTTCAAAAGTAGATTTGGAGAGATGTTGAAACATCGTTCGTAGTGGAGAAAGACAGTAGAGGCTGTATGTACACTTTTCACTTGTTTTTGATAAGGCGTGATCAAATATTTGATCCTTCGAGTAGTGACGGATGATCTAAAAATCAATTGATTCGAAAAGTCTTGAAAGCTCAATACTTAGGTTACGAAGTGAATCATTTGGAGATCTCAACGTGAATTCAAGCCTACCAAAATAGTAAGCTCACCTCGATTATAGCCCCATGCGAGAGTACACACCAATTATATGTCCAAGTTTATAGTTTACAAGAGTACGCAGTATACTTTGGAGGATTGAAGTCACCATCGGTCGCCCGTCATGACGTCAACCCCGCCAGGTCGACGGGCTTCGGTAACTACACACGTGAGACACAAACCCTAATAATGGGCCGAAAATTTACCGAAACAATAACCCGATTCTGCTTACCGAATGTACCCCAAATCCGGCTGGCCGTACACCGTGATACATGGAGGAGTTCAAGCAGTGAGTCGTCTGCTTCCTTCCAACCCGAATACATGTCCGTGTCTGTACCTGCTAGTCTTGGTGTGATCCTGCCATGTAAACCTTGATGCTATTGGGCTTGCTTATAATCTTTTGTAGCCTCCCAAAATATTCAATCTAGCCAGCCTTCTTCTTTTCACTCATTAGCTTGACGGCAATACTTTCATCACCATCACTGCTTACATTTTTTCATCATTTCTGAAGTCAATTCAACTTCTATACTGTCAGGCATAAGTGTTTTCGCAACTTGACACTTTGTTTGCATTTATTCAGTCTCTCCAGGCATACACACAAGAATTACACACTATTTTGTCGATGCACAAGTCAGATCAATCTACCCTTTTCAATCAGCCTTTGTGTTTATTACGACTTTTTTTCGACTATTCTGACATTTGGCTTTGGTTCACTGTGGCGAGCTGATCTCCCTTGCCTGTTCAACAACATCTGGACTCCGTACCAAACAATCAGCCAAAAAAAAACATCGGTTTTGTCGACAGCATCTTTTGAGCCTTACCGGAGGTTTGGATTCTATTTTGTCTTGATATACCGGTTACTAGTTTTACCAGTATCCAATCATCAAGGTGTCCACTGTGTTGGGCGTTTAGTACCCACATCTTTGTTACCGCTAGACAAAGTTATCCCGTGCGTCTTCATCTATTTCGCACCCCGTCAAAACAGTTATCCGCACTTGTATCTCTCCCGACAGCAACTTGGTAGTTTGTCGGCCCCGCAAAGCCGCAATTCCATCGGTCGGATCTGCCGTTTATATTTTGTTACTTCTCACTCAATATGGACCGAAACCAGATCAGTCAGCCTGACGAAGGGTTCTTTGAACCACAGCCGGATGCCCAGCTAGATCTTGATGCACTTCCCGAGCATATATCATCGTATTTGGAAGCCTTGCGCATTCTTCCTGTCGCCCAACAACAAAGTAAGTTACACCATTGAGGCGTAAACAAGACTACGTCATTGTTCCGCCACACACAAACACAAGCTGTCACATTGGCCCTTTGTTCTTATTTTTGGTTTGTTCGGTCACAGACTAGTTGTCTGTCGTCCATAATCATAAATCGCCCCTCCCCCCCCCTCAGACTTGCATTCGGCACTCTGCGCATTGGCGCAACTGTTGCTACGCTGCATGCGTGGTGAGTCGCTCTGACTTGCGGCTGCTTATAGCATGCCACTGGTTACTTGACGCTTCTAAGCGGGACTCCGTTGTGTCGCCTTAGCGTGAGTTCTGGCGCGGAGAAGCATGTGCAAAAAAGTCTCATGGGATTAAACATGCGAACACAGCTTGGTCAACATCGAAAAGTTGTCGATGTTGTCCCATCCCCAGGTCCTCCCATTCTCGTTGTTGACTTGTCTTATCATGACTGCACTTCAACAGTGTTGAACGTGATATTGCATTTGTAGCTTATATAAGACTTGTCAGCCCTTGTCCCTAGTTCCTTGGCTAAGGCTTGTGTCTTTTTTCTCTCTACATATGACGACGTTGTGCCAAAAAAGCGGTAAGTGCCAGCTATTTTGAATGCCTTACCAAGGATGAGGCGATTCATGGGGTTTAGCACAAGTCTTGACTTCATGTCAATCGCATCAGAATAGTTGGAGCTAAACCATAATTCATCAAAGCGGCATTCAAGCCCAGAGGAAGTTCTTCTCACTTTGTTTCACAGCTGGAAAAGCAGGTGTGATGTTGCTAGTTCCTTGATTCTATTCGCCTTGATGCCGTTAAACCGAGAGAACCATAAATATGCCCACATTATCTGGAAACATTTGCGTGTATTCAAATCGCTAACTAGCTTTGCTTTTCACCATCTATAGATTTGATCATGAGTCTCCTTGATAACCTACCGACCAAGTCGGTGGCGCAGGTTGTGAAATCGATTTACCCGCGCTTGTACATTAACTTTGTGCAAAGACTCCCACTTGAGATTGTTCTCAAGATTGTCAAGATGCTCGACCTCCAATCTGTTTTAATGTTCGGACAGACCTGCCGGGGATGGTACCACGTTTCGCTCGACAACGGTCTTTGGAAAGATCTATACCGTATGGAGGGATGGTCAGCAAACATGGCTCAACTCGCACGCATGGAGAAATGGGCCAATTCTTCACAGTTGAAAGTGGGCCAAATCGACTACCGATTTTCCTCACAGAATGAAAACGACCCTGACCGGGACGCGGAAATGGTCGATCGTGATGCGACAGTAGTCGAGGATGCGACCTTGGTAAACTCTGAGCCCGAGGACGATTTCCAGGAGTATATTGAGCGACCAAAGGTACCTGACCCAACCGAAAAGTTACCCAGACTTCAGCTTTTCAACTTTCTTGGCAACAATGATAGCTTCACCATCAGTTGGAAGTACCTGTATGTCATGCGTCTTCGTCTTGAACAAAACTGGGCTCGTGGAACCTGCACATACCTCCAATTCCCCAACCCCAGAGACCTATCCACCAAGCATAGCGAGTGCGTATACACCGTACAATTTAACCACCAGTACTTGGTTAGCGGAAGTCGGGATAGGTCTATTCGGATTTGGGACATGAAGACACAGAAGTTGGCCCGTAGTCCACTTGTGGGCCATTCGGGATCGGTTCTATGTGTGCAGTTTGACCCATCACCAGAAGAGGACATTATTGTATCCGGAAGTAGCGACTCAAATGTAATCGTTTGGCGCTTCTCAACTGGCGAGATTCTCCACCATCTTACCGACGCCCATACTGATTCGGTGTTGAATCTGAAATTCAACAAGGAGGTTCTTGTCACATGCTCAAAAGATCACACGATCAAGGTGTTCAACAGACGAGCATTATCATACGGCGATACTGGATACGGTCACTCAAATAGTGAAGCGACCAACTACATGAACACTATGGTACTGAAGTATGGTTATGCCAAAGGCCCCGCCGATTATATGCCTATCAGACCACCGTATTCACTGATCTGCCTATTGGCAGGCCATACAGCGCCGGTTAATGCGGTACAAATTCACGGCACGGAGATTGTATCGGCAAGTGGTGACCGCTTGATCAAATTGTGGAACTGGGAAAAGGGCACATGCACAGTGACAGTTCAGGGTCACGGGAAGGGTATTGCATGTGTCGAGTATGACGGTCGGCGAATTGTGAGTGGTAGCAGTGATAAGAACATCAAGATTTTTGACAGTCGCACTGGAGCAGTTGTGGCTTCACTTGATGGGCATAAAATGCTCGTACGCACGCTACAGGCTGGGTTCGCCGATCTGCCAACAAGTGTGGAGGATGACGAACTGGAGGCTAAGCTTGTGGATCAATCTTTTGACCAAGCTGTAGCTGAAGGCCGAGTGAACGATCCATCGAGACCTCATACCCGGAGCCACAGATTGAATATTCCAGGTAGCCGTCTCCCGGATCACGTACTATCACGTGGCGCTAAGCTCCCACCTGGTGGCGGCGGTGGCCCACATGCCCGTATTGTCACCGGTTCCTACGATCAAACCATCATAATATGGCGACGGACTCGGGGCGACATTTGGAAACCTTCACAGACGCTGCGCCAAGAGGATGCTTTAGTGAACGCCAACATCATGAAAGCTCAGGAGTACATTCATCCCGAGAGCCGTCTGCATCTCCGGTCTTGTACCGCTTGGATTGATTTGGTTGGATCAATTGTCAACACGCAGACAATCACTCAAGCTGTGACGTCCCACCCAGAGTTGCTAGTTCTTAGTAACATGTTTCGCACAGCCATTGCCCAGGCACATGACGACGTCCGCGTTGTAGTGACTCAACAATGGGATAACGTTAAACAGCAGTATAGCGAGGCGGTCGCTCAGTGGGATGAGTCAAATGGTGCTTCTGCGGTGGTAGCCAACACACCAACAGAAACCGAGGGCGAGGGGTTTGAGTTTGAGCCTGGCCTTGGACCGCCGGTTCTTACAGAGCAAATGGACAGAGAACTGGATACCGCCCCGGCGCGTATTTTCAAGTTACAGTTTGACAGTACACGACTGCTCGCATGCACTCACAAATCGATAATTGTCGGATGGGACTTTGCGGCGGGCGATAAAGAACTCATGGCGTTGCGGCGGGTATTCGAGCCGATTGCTTGATAGATTTTGTAGTAGTTGATATAAACAATGGTTTTTCCGATTAATGCATACAAGAGTAAAGTAATTCAAATTCAGGTCATGAACATCGTGACAATGTAATATGGCTACCAAGACATTTAAGCAACCTCCTTGATTTTAGTGCCCTCTTGAGTAGGCGCCTCGTCAATAAACTCAGGCAACTCGTCTTGCATAAAACTAGGCAAGCCTCCTTCGGCTTCAGCTTCCCGATCCATTTCAATTTCCATGCCCAAAGCCTCGAGCTCGGCATCTAACTCGGCCTCATCGACGTCTTCCGGAACATCATAACTGCGTCCTAAGCTCTCCTGGATCTCATTGCCCACATCCAGCAAATCCGCCATTTCATCCTGCAACCGCTCAATCTTGTCAATATCCACCTGACCATACTGTCTCTTGAGTTCCTTATTGGTAGTCTTAAGCGCATCCACCGTAGTCATGACATTCTTCAAGTTATCCTGCATAGTCTGCGCCTGCTCCATATTCCACACCTGGCCCTGTAACTGTTCGCGCTGCGACTCGTAGAGTTTCCGGCGTTGAAGGACTTTCATGGCTTTTTGCTTGAGCGCGGTCTTGCCGGGGCCGTCGCGCATCTTGGACAGCTTCGTTTGGTAGGTGGTTAATTCGGCGGTTATGGCGGTTAGTTTGACGTCGATGGCGGCGATGCGGGTGTCGAGAGTGCTGATGGCGCTGTCGAGGGTGGGCTTGGGACCCTTGGGTTTGCTGCCGAAGAGACGATTCATGGTTGTGTTGTTGGAAGGGTTGGAGAGTGCTTTGGGGGTTTCGTGGTTGGTGATGATGTTGATGCTGAGTTCAATCAAATCTATGACGTCTTTGGTGCCTAGTGGCGCCCGCATTGCTTAGTCAGCAGTATTTCATGACAGTGCGATTTTGAGGCGCACACTGTAAGTACACTGTATGTAGTGTAATAATTGGAGAAGACTACCTTGGACGACATGAAGATCAGTTGGTCGGCACAGTGCGCTTTTCTCCAAGGAAACGACTATTCAAGTAGCCATGAACAACCAAGACTGACGTCTTTAGACTCCTAATGGCCTCGGTCATGGTAAGATGAAAGGGGACCTTCAAAAAAAGGTCAAGTTAACTTTAACTCGTTTGAATAACCACAAGAAAGAGTATGTGAGGTTAAACGAAACGGCTCAGCCAGTTCTTAAACTGGTTTCCAACGATGACGTTGAGAACGCGGGCTTACAATACCACGAGATGACCCGTTTCAACCCTGAGATTTCAAAAACGATGTTAGACGAACAGCGTGTCGTTAATAATCATCTTATGACGAGCATCATGGTCGAGCGTAATGAAGGTAAGAAATCTTATGAAGCAATGGATACCTGGGCTGACAGGAATACACAGACCTTACTGCGTCTTTTCGTAGTGCACATGTTAACAAAAAGCGCATGCCAAATATTCCGCCATCAGGTACAGATGAGACCCTACTGACGATCACCTGCTTACCAATGAGTCCATTAAATAGCATCTACAGCCCGGCAATTTTTCATAGGGTAGCATGTCCGGGACCCTTTGCGATCGGGCGATGTTAGCCGGGGATCCAGACATCCTATTTGTTTAGGTTGACCGTCACCATATTATTTAAGATAGTAACAGATAAGACAGAGCAGATACATGCCATGGAACAGTTCTATGAGGGGCCATGGCTGACTGTTATCTGTGCATTGATGGATGATATTGTACACGCCGTACTGTTTGGGTATTCCCACGGCTTTCTCAAAAGAGCCCGGATAGGCAAACCTGAAGATGACACCGGAACATCGGGGACGTGGAAGGTTCGGCCACGATTGACGAGTTCTGTTTGGATGGCACATGGATGGATCATGTAGGGGGAGTATCTGTGTCCCCGTCGTCTATATGTGATGGACTATACTATCCTGTAGCATGCTAATTGCCCTACAGTCATACATCACCATGTTGCTTATGGGGCGACTCTAAAAGTAGATTCCAAGTGCTGTGTGGACCCGAACAAGTCTCTAACCAAGCTACTCAAAGTTTTCGTCGGTCAATACTTGACGGTTCCAGATGACAGGGCCAACGCTATTGCGGCCCTTGTGCAGACCCATGAAATTGAACATGTCCACGGTATCAGGACCCGGAACATCAGATACAATCTATTTTGCAAGGCTTCCGACCCGGAGATGCCCACATGCAGCGTATGGATCAATTCTCTATGTAGTCTTGGGCACATAGGTAGTAGAAAATCCTTTCGTCGAAGGTGTAGAGACATATTCTGTATTTAACAAGTCGTCTGTTACACGCAAAGACTCCGGGGGTGACAAGTTCTAACTCGATTAACCTCCAGCGTACGGCTTTACAAAGTTTGACCCGGTTCAAAAGATTTCGTCTTCGGTCTTGTCGAACCTAGACAAGTTTTCATCTGATACGGAAAACAAATCCCTCTTCACCCATGAACCCCGGCACGCACCGGTGGCTTTGAAAAACAAGTAGACCAGGAAAAATCCAATATCGGCAAGAAAAGAACAGACAAGCAAAGGATGGCCCACCGGCCTATGCTCTTTTACAGGACCTAAGAGGATTTCCCTATGTATAAGACGGTTGTTCTACACTGAGCTTGGTAGACAGCGTTTTGAGATCTTGAGTTTGGTTGATACATTGTACTTCCATTTTGTTTGACCGAGAAAAGTCTTGGCCAAGCTGGCGCTGATGCGGATAAACAGCAGTATATCGCTGAAATACAGTCGTCCTGGAATACACGGAAGGTTCAGTGTCGTGAATTTGACTGCGTAGCATTTGTCGATCCTGTCCATACTCCAGCTATCGACGAATGAAGAATGAAGGATCGTAACCACAAAAGTAAAGCCTACGTAGAATATGCTTTTTGTTAATCATTACTCTCATGCCGGCCATAGCCTTCATAGAAATCAGAAGAGACTAGAATAGTGTAAGCCGTGTAACATAAGAACCCTCGGTTGCAGCCAACCCTTTTAAGAGTATCCCGAACTCCTGCGAAATACAACATTCACTGTTGTCATTTAGAGATCGCCAGTGACCCCGAAACAGACCTTTGTCAAAACAATCAAGTATGCCACAACGAAGGCTCTGGTGTGTTATTTATTGCTTGGCTAAGCACCCCAGCCCAAGTAGGAAGTTAGAGGTTATAGAAGTGACCAAGAGTCATACCGGCCACTTCCTTGATTATTCTCAGGAAGGAAGTGGTGGTACATCGCAGGCCAACTACAGTGGAGTGTACTCTGAACGTTGAAGCACTATAGCGCTGTGCAACACAGTTCTTCCAGCAAGAAAACAACAAACAAACAAAGCTTGGGGCAGGACCCTGTCTTCAAAGAGAAGTAGATACACCAACAACAAGTTATTACTACGTAGGTTATTTCCAAAAGAGGATATATACAGTGTGCTTTCTCACAACAATGCGAGCTCCGTCACATACACACTTTCCGAAAAAAAGTAATAATACAGAATCACAACAATGTATTAGGCATCTATGTTGACAGATTTTCTATCAAGGCAGGTACTATTAAGGCAAGTACTATGATAAAATTCACAGCCTAGATCCAGATAGTGGTCTATAAATTCTGGAGAGGCTGCTTGTTGATTTGTCTTCCTCTTCTTCTTCTCTTGTTTTCAAGTCATCGTTGTTTTTCCATTTTGCAAACCATTGCTGTTACGACATGTTGCTTTTATTTAAGATGAATCTTATCATCTGCCTGTTGGCATTTATTGGTCTTATTGCTGCCCAATTCCCACCTCCCCGTGAGGGCGTCACTGTTGTCACGTCTCACATTAATCCCAACATCTCCGTCTCGTTCAAGAATGTAAGTGTTCATCACCATCCTCATCTCATCAAAGGTTTCCATCTAACACTGTCACAGCCGCATCTTTGCGAGACCACTCCTGGTGTCAACTCTTGGTCCGGCTATGTCCACCTCCCTCCCGGTACTCTCGACCACTATGGTCAGAAGCAGACGGCCCCCATAAACACCTTCTTCTGGTTCTTTGAGGCTCGCAACGATCCCTCCAACGCCCCGCTCACTCTCTGGATGAATGGTGGCCCCGGAGCGTCGTCGATGGTTGGCTTGCTTCGCGGCAATGGCCCTTGCAGAGTGACCCACGACGGCAAAGATACCACGCTGAACGAGTGGAGCTGGAATGAGTATTCAAACATGCTCTACATTGATCAGCCTCTCCTCACTGGCTTTTCATATGATGTTTTGACGAATGGAACTTCTGTCATGGTGGATTCGTATCCTCTTATTCACCCAACTGACTTCTCGGACGGCGTTCCTTACGAATGGGACAACTATACCCATCGTGCTGGCACCTTTGGTAGTCAAAACGTCTCTAGTACTGTCATCAACAGTCAGCAGGCAGCCCACGCCATCTGGCACTTTCTCCAGGTCTGGCTTGAAGTGTTTCCTGAGTACGAGCCAAACGACAACCAGGTTAGCTTTTGGACTGAAAGCTACGGTGGTCGCTGGGGTCCGGTCATGTTTGACTTTTTCGAGAAGCAGAACATGGCCGTCGTAGAAGGAATCATGTCCCCCCGGTCTCGCATCCTTCACCTAGACACATTGGGCATAATCAACGGCTACATTGATGTAGTGGCCCAACTGCCGTCGTGGACTGAGTTTTTGTACAAGAACACGTACAATCACCCCGTTATTAATGAGTCTGTTTACACCGAGCTCATGACTAACTGGAGCAAGCCTGGCGGGTGCCGCGAAGTCGGCCTCCAATGCCAAGCTGGTGTAGATGCTCTCGACTCGCTCTCTGGAGAAGCTCCCTCTGAAGTGCTAAGTGATCTGTGCATGGGTTGGTTCGATGACTGCACGACCACATGGAACATGTTTTCAGACGCTGGGTACTCGTCTTATGATCTCGCATCAGGCACGTATCCCGCGTTTCCCACGCCGCAGTTCATGGGATGGCTGTCTAGATCCGAGGTTTTGGCCGCTTTGGGCGTCCCAGTCAACTTTACCATGTTCAATATGGTTTCCAATCGTGCTTTTGAGGAGTCGTTGGACCTTGTTCAAGGAGGGATCCCCCAAATGGGAAGACTGTTAGACGCCGGTATAAGTATCCACCTGGTATACGGTGATCGTGATTTTGACTGCAATTGGTTTGGCGGTGAGTCAATCTCGACGCAAGTCAACTGGACCGGTCAGGAT
This sequence comes from Huntiella abstrusa, assembly GCA_025685495.1. Classification (NCBI taxonomy): domain Eukaryota; kingdom Fungi; phylum Ascomycota; class Sordariomycetes; order Microascales; family Ceratocystidaceae; genus Huntiella; species Huntiella abstrusa. The sequence continues at coordinate 63,170 of JAJNMT010000213.1, read as the reverse complement.
CGCTTTGTCTCGGCAGGATATGCGGAAGTTTACCCAGAAGCTGGGCATTCAGTAGCTGTTGGGCTTAGCCGCCAGTCAGGTAATCTGTCATTCACGCAAGTGTTCCAGTCTGGCCACGAAGTTGCAGCTTTCCAGCCCGAGGCAGCTTTCAACATTTTCAAGCGTGCCATGACACACGTTGATATTGCCACTGGGCGGCATTCTGTGAGCGACTCGTATCAATCGGTTGGTACGGGCGATACACACGCACAGGACAAGGTGCTCCCTGAACGTCAGAATGGGACTTGCTTTGTACTGTCGATTGATACGTGCGACCCGGAGGTCTGGGAGCAAGTTGTGGCTGGGACAGTCCAGACTCAAGACTACTTTGTTCTTGAAATGGGAGAATAAGTGCATACTCATGATAGGGTTCGTCTAGGGTATGACTTATACAGACTTGGAGGGGTCCGTGTAAATGCGGAGGAGCGATTGGTGTTTGCGGTGAAGAATTGTGAAACGCCCAGGAAAAACGAGGGAAACGGGTTTGAGCTGTCATCAGACAGGACGATAGAGACAGGACGACAGGGGATCCGGATTGGACGAGATGACGGCGGAGTTGCGGTATACGAGATTTTTATTTTCCCGAGTTTTGATGACGACAAAGCGGATGGGAGAGATAAAGGGAAAAATCCGGAGATTGATAGATGGAATTAGTAGTTCATAATGGATACATTGTTAACAGTGTACATACGTGTGTCAATGTATGTGCACGATATTGTTTGTCTGACGAGACATGCAGAAAGGTCAAAGTACCAGACACACCAAACTGAAGTGTACCCCTTAACCTAGTCAATTCACGGATCACGATATCGTTTTCCTCGCATACACATTAGTGTTCTAATGAAGCCAAAATAAGAATTAGAGTTGAGGCGAAACCGGGATGATTGGAATGAGGGAGATGGTGGGTATGATTAGTTTCATGAATAGATGGAGTCCTCTGGCAGTGGAATGTGGGATACAGTGAATATAAGAAGCATCGTGGTCCGACTTCTCGGTGGGTAAATAGATTGGAAGTTACTATCGTCATCACTGCATTTTCCGGTTCTTTGCATTTGCCCGTCTTTTTTCGCTTCTTTACTTTTTTCTTCATTCTTTCAATTGTGCCTAGTGCATATTCAATCTTTACTTTTTCTCATCATTTTCATCCATTGAATTCACTAGTTGAATCTTTTCATTACTTCAAAATGCACTATCTCCCTCTTATTACTTTGGCATCTACCGCCTCGGCGTTGATTTCCGCCTCGCTGGTCACAAACACTACTGTTGGTTCGAACCCGTCTTCGACTTCCTTGAACTCTCTCTCGTACCAGCAGGATGTCTTGGTCACCCATAATGGGTTCCAATATACTGCCTTTTATACGCCGACGGGGAAAACTAATACCTCGTATATTACCTTGGGTAGACGGAATACCTCGAGTGATGGGGTTTGGGAAACCTTTAACTTTACGGATTATAAGCAGACGACTCAAGATTCTCATAATACCATCTCCTTGGGTATTTCTCCTGAGGGTCGCATCCATTTGTCGTTTGACCAGCATGATGTCCCGTTGAACTATAGACAGTCTACCAACCCTGCGGCTAGAAACCCGGGACAATATGCTTGGTCGGAGGATCTCTTTGATAAGACACTTCATGATCTGCCGGGGATGACGTCGAATCTTACTTCGGTTACCTATCCTCGTTTCGAAACGGTGGGACATACTTTCCTCATGGAGATCCGGAATGGATCCTCTGGTGCGGGTAATTCGTTGATTTACAGATATCGTCCGGTTTCTGCTACCTGGGTTTTACAGAACGATTATATCCAGAGTACCCAGAGCAGTGCCTATATCAATGGGTTATCTGCGGATAGACTAGGGAACCTGTATACCTCCTTCATGTGGAGAGATACCCCCGACGTCAAAACCAACCATGACCTCTCCTTCGCCAAGTCCACTGACCGCGGCAAGACCTGGCAAGATACCACCGGAGCCACGGTCGGTTCTACCATCACCCCCGCCTCCAAGTCTCTTGTCATTTCCTCCCTATCCACTTCTTCCGGGCTCCTCAACCAAGAAGCTCAAGCCGTTTCCGCCTCGGGTGATTTCTTCACATTGAACCGCCACTACGCTTCCGACGGAAAGACACTCACATGGTATCTCTCCTCTCGTTCATCGACCGGCAAGTTCACAGAAACCGCAATCAGCCATGACCTTGGCGATCTCACGCAGACTGGTCCTCGTGGTAAGATTGCTGTTAGTAGATCTGGCGATGTCATTGCTATCCTTCCTTCCAACACAGATGGTAGATTGGGCTTGTATAGTGCTACTGCGGCCTCGGGGTTCACCAGCTGGTCTAGAATTTGGATGGGTGAGGGGTTCACGGGTGAGCCTTTGATGGATCGGACTAGATGGGCTGGTGAGGGTGTCTTGAGTTTGTTTACTACTACTTCGGCTGGAAAGGTCCAGATTCTGGACTTTGCTATTGGGGTTTAATTTTGCCGTTTTGTTAATATTAGGGTTTTTTGTATTGAAAATATGTCTTTGGTTGATTAATTGGTGTGTCTTTTATCTTGCATAACCCTATCGTGTTTGGTGTAAGCTTAGTGTATGTATGTATGTTGTTGTACATCCGCATGTACCTTTGTAATTGTAGATGGCATTTTGATATTTGTATTTTTGAATTCCAGAGCCGACTTGCTACGTTTGCGTTTGGCACTGCTACTCATGGTACTCTTAGCCTGCGACATATAGCCAAATCATAGCCACATGCGCCTTGTGATAGAGTCTTGCTGACCACCATGAAGTAAGGCGAGCTGTAGTTGTTGTATTCTTTAACAAGGCGAGCTGTAAAGGTTGAACAGTGTTTTATAGAGAACTAGGCGACAGAAAAGGCGAAAAGGCAACAGGAAAAGTGTTGTAGATAGGCATGTACACAACGTGTGAACAGCCATTCAAGGCAGAACAGTACAATGTCGAGTGTAGAGCGTACTTAAAAGGCGGTCACCTCTTTCTTTTGGTCTGCATGTTCAACTTCAATCTCTAAACTTTCGTTACTGGCTACTTTACTATTTACAGTTTCAATCTATCAAACTACAAACGAACCCGCTTCAGACGTCATCATGACTAACTGCCAATCCATCTTCACCAAGAGAGAGTTTAAACGAATCCCAGCGCATGTGGACTACCCGACAACCTACTATGGACTCACGCTCGAGCTATGTCACTCTCCCAAGCCCGCTTGTCTGTACAATGCCTTGGAAAGGCTCATTGAAGCAGATAAAGACTACGATGGGCGCAAATCACGGAATCCCGAGCCACAGAAACCCAAGTCAAGGAAGCCCGAGTCAAGGAAGCCCGAGTCAAGGAGGCCTAAGTCGAGAAAGCCCGAGTCAAGGAGGCCCAGGTCAAGGAAGCCCGAGTCGAGGAAGCCCGAGTCAAGGAGGCCCAGGTCAAGGAAGCCCGAGTCAAGGAAGCCCGAGTCAAGGAAGCCCGAGTCAAGGAAGCCCAAGTCACAAAACTCCAAGTCAAAGTACTCCAAATCACAACATGCCAGCCCACGGGTCACAGATATCGTCCTTACCGAAGAAGACTCTGTGTTGGAATGGAATAGCCCGCACGACGTCCTGAGAGTATACTTGTTTCCGAAAAGCTATCTTGTCAAGATGGCCCAAGGTTTCCGTGTGAAAGACAGAAAGAATGGTACGGATAGATGGATTGAAGAACCGCCTATTCATAGGAAGGATCATGCTGCGATTGTTCTTAGAGGAATCAAGTATCAAAAGATGAACCTTAGTAAGTCCGATTTCAGTTTGAATGTATATCGTGAACGCAAACTGACCGTGATAGAATATAACTTCAACTGTCATTGGATCCCAAGCGAGTGCTATGGTAGTGATTCGAAAGCATATGAAGATGCAATCGACGCCATAAAGGCACAGGTACGTGGAACAAACCACAAGCAAATACCTTCACCTACTAGCTCAGATACTAATTCCGCAACGAAATAGTCTCCCGAGCGCATCAAGCCAGTTCCGACACCACCCAAGAATTATACGAATATCTTCTCCTTCGAAACCAACCAGTATGGCCAAGAAGACGACCCTTTAGCTCCACCCATCGCTAGTGTTCCGAACCCAGAAAATGCAGACCACGAGAATAAACTTAACGGTGGTGACGAGGATCTGGACGGGGACGAGTCGGAGGCTAGCCCGCGGATGCACACTAAACGCCCTTACCGGCCAGTGACATCTGGTAGGTCATCGTATCCTGAGGAGAGAAGGGTGCCACCTATAGACATGAGACAAGAGGACTTGGATACGTGGGACGCTACATATCGACAACAGTCTGACAAGACGAGCAACGACATGAGGAGGTCTATGGAACACCAAGCGAGTGCCTTGTTGAATGAGATGCTTCAACGAGCACCGCCGGGTGTCATGGGCCATGGAGATAGACAATACCTGTCAACCCCCGACAGCTTGGTGGCAATCACGGTGTACTGCCTTAGAAGTAGTGTCGACCAACCGAAGATTAGAGGCACTATGCAGTTGTTGTCGCACGGAGTAAGAGTCTTCGTGGAGGATAGACCGAGTGATTACTACAGGGGTACGGGTACACCACCCGAGACCTCCCCTTTGGATCCGCAAGATGGACTTCGCTCTGACTACCCCACCAGAGAAGCTCCTCTGAATCCCACGCCCGTTCAGTCCACGTATACTGAGGATGACATATATGTTGATGCGCAATCTGAGATACCCCAACAAACTCGCCCCTATGCGCCCGAGAACCCTCAGGTTGTACCGACCCGACAATTCGAGAAAACGCCTGTTCAGAGTCAAGCTCACCCAGTCTATAAAGTGCCGACGACAACCGAAAACCTTGCAGCTACAAGCCCGAAGAAACCCCCACTTGTAGGGACCGTTAACTCCCCAGTTAAGCAAGCGGCTCAGTCGCCCCAACAAGGTACTACACAACCATCTGGGTTGGCGAAGCCTCAAGTTTCACCTATCCAGCAGCCCAGGAAAACATCTGTTCAGAGTGATTCTCGGCCTCAGTCTCAACCACAGACTGTCCACGCAGTCCCGATGACAAGTCCAAGATTTACAGCTCCACGACCGAAGCAATCTCCACTTGTGGGGACCGCCAACTTTTCAGTTAAACAAGCAGCTCAGCCGAATCAGCAGATTAGTCCATTCTCATCTGGGCTGTCAACCAACGGAAACGCTGGAACCACCATGCTGAATCCGAGCAGACCTATTTCTCGTGCCCCGTCATTTAAGACCCCGCAATCCACAGTGGAAAGCCCGCCAAACAAGGATAAAACGCCCGTGTATTTTGTCAGCCCAGCTCCGGGACTGCGCCCACAAGCGCGTCCACCATCTCGACCCACGCCAAATAAATTGCCTCAAGATCGATCTCCCCCTTTGAACCAGCCTCCGTTTAACGCCACGAGACCCCAAATGGGTTCAACAGCGGCTGATACACAAGACGACGTCCAGTGTCCTGGTGCTTGGAACCCGACTTCCAGCCCGGGAATTGGTTTAAGTGGGTTGAAGTATGTCTCACCAACTATCCGCCGAGAGTCACAAGACAATACCGCCCAGGCACAGCCAGTTCCTAGGAATAGCTTTCCCTCGCTGTTCACCGGCCCAACCGGCATAGCCAGGCCTACCCCACAGCGACCTAACGAGGTGGGTAGTAGGTCAAGAGAGACCGATGCAGTCAGATCTACACCACTGCGGCCTAGCGAGTCTGCTGGTAAGCCAGGAAAGACACCGGTAGATCCCCAAGGCACCCAGGTTATTCCAGAATCTAAGTCTGCTACGTCTAGATGGTGGCTATTTTCTGGTACCCAGGGGAGTACCGATACCCCAGCTCCGAAAACAGCACCGAAGAATCCCCAACTCCATCGGCCGAGAGATGATACTAAGAATGGTAGGCTCTCAGAGGAAGTAGACAAGAAATCGGTGCATAGCAATGGGTCGTACACCCTTGAGAAACATGAAGCAGCTAGTAGAGAGCGTGAGCTAGACTTCGGGCCATTTTCTGCTTCGACGAGGTCACCGGACGATGAAGACATTGAGCTGTATGATCCATAAGTGATGGTGGTATAGTTGGCTAGGTTATAGTCTAGAGATAATTTGTTTGTTAGTGGCCAATATCATTTCGATAGTTCAATGCACATGCCTTATGATCTGGAGATGTCCCGAAAACCGTGGAACCTGCCAACACACTGATGACTGAAAAAAATGACAAGTACCAAGATATATGTAGCCGCCTTATCAGTAAGCCGCATTATATTGACCCCCTCGCCACAACAATTGCCTATCTAACGCCCGACTAATATGTCGCCTATCAAATTGCCTTAAAATCACAACTCCAACACAACCTGCGCCTCTCCATACCGCACAGTCTGTCCACCCAAAAGTTCTTCACCATCTTTCCCACCATACGGCCCCTCCCCATACGGCGCAGGACGAGGTCCAGGAGGTCCACCAACCCGCCAATAACTCTCACCTCCAAAACCACTACCAAAGCTCGACGAATTCTTACAACTAGGTTGATAATGGTCCTCATAAGTGCCGAAAGGGAACATTGCAATGAAGCATTCTTCATCTTGTTTACAACCTGTACATTTCTGCCATTCCGACCAATCAAGACGGTGGGCAAGGTCACTTAGGATTTGCCGGGCCGCGGGGACTCCAGGGGCAAGGATGGTGTTAAGAGGCTTTCCCTCGTGATCAGATGGCTCCTTGGGAGATGGCGGGACGAAGTCTTTAGGAAGCGTATCCAGGAGGGCTTGACGGGCGGAGAAGATGGAGGTGCAGATGTCGGTTGTTACCACGTGGAAGGCCGCATACATAAGAGGATCGGAGGGGCCAAAAGAGGAACGAAGCGGTTCAACAGGGTAAAAGAAACTCTCCGCGCACCGGACGATTCCCTCGGCTACCAGGTCATTAGTACTTTCCGCATAATCGTCATCCTCAGGACTCGCAGGTGTATCAAAGTATACGCCCACCGTAGCCATAAGCAAGTCAATAAAAGTCGAAGCATCCGTAAACTCCGCCACCAAATCCTTAATTCTCCACGCAAACCGACTGGTAATCGCGTCCGCAATCTCCTGCCAATCAACCGCGTTATACCGAGGTCCGCTGGCCATATCAACCACCGCAGAACGGATCGCTGACCGCTGAGCGGGAGACGCTTGGATGAACCGGTGGAGTTCGGGGCGCGATTCATCGAGAGTGGTGGTGTTAAAGCCGTACCACCAGCCGGAAGTGGCACTCCCCCAGTCAAGACGAACCTTGCCTGAAACCCCGTCATATCGCCTCGCCACGGCCCGTAACCACTGATACCCGCCCAACCTGCCATACCAAACCTCCGTATCCGCATACGGCTGCCTCGTAAAAGCAAGTCTCTCCAAGCCATCCTTAAAATCGCAATAGATAATCTCAAAGCCACTCTCCATACGCAGGATTCCATCCACGCCTAACGGATGCAACAAGTCGCAAAGCTGGTTCGCCCGCTCCCGTTCGCCGAGGTGGTCATTGGGATTAGCGATGTCCACGAGGATAAGGTCCTGCGAATCGAGAGGACCGAAGGGCGACTTGGCGGCAGCCATGCCGTCGAGGTAGATTAGGTTGAGGGGGCGGGTGGTTACGTAGGTGTGGAGGTAGCCGCGGACACCTTTGGTGGCGTTGGTGGCGGTAGCTGGGTCGTTGGTGGCGTCTTCGTGGTGGCGTTTGTGGGGACCTCCGGGCCCTTTAGGTCCTCTAGGTCCACCCGGACCACCCGGCCCCCCAGGCCCACCCGGACCACCCGGACCCCCAGGCCCCTTCCCCTTCGGCGGCCCCCCCGGCCCCCACCGCCTATCCCCATGTCCACTCCTCGCAAAACCCTGCGCATGCTCCACCTCAAAAGCCAACCACTCCGGCTCCCCCGGCACCTCCTTCGCCCCTCCATGATAAAACAACGTACCCTCCGGAACCTCCGCTCTCAGAATTCCCAACCCGTTATGATGAACACTCCCCCCCCACTGCCTCATCGCATCCGCCGCCATATTAAATACCCCATATGCCGATTTTTCCGCCGCGGGGATAGAAGGGGTAGTTTGTTCCGAGGGGAGCCCCGCGGTAGCCGCACGTACACCGCTCGACGCCGCAAGAACCTGTAGAAACCTCTGCATGGTAACGAATGAAAAATAGCCAACGAGGCAATCAACAACAAGACAATTCCCTTGGCCTTCTGTCAAAAATCACGGAATCCCAAGTCTTATATACATACTTAGCCGTTCCTATGTCTCAGCCACCCAGCCCCTGTCTAAATAGCGCCAATCACAAAGAGAGGCCGCGTCAACCCACCACAATCACCGATCTGATAAGCCGCGTTACCCAAAAGGGAAGGAGTTTTGCCTGCCAAAAGACACAACATGCGCTACTACAACGAAAAAGTCTGACAAAAGATCCAAACTAGTCTGCGAAACGGTCGGCAGGCAACTTCATGGATGATATCATAAGATTACAACAGCGTAACACAATCGATCAGAAACAAACAATTCTTATTTTTCCCCGTCATCGGGGTCCTGTTGTCTAGCTATGTAAAACCCTAAACTAGCATCTTCTTCAATACACCAATTTGTTCCAGCACACTAGCCTTGCTAGTTCCGCCCTTGGCACTCCGGGCCTCGGCACTCTTAACATAGTCAAAGACCTCGTTGATATCCTTTTCAAATCTAGCATCAACAGCCTTAACCTGCTCATAGGTAAGCTGATCCATAGGCGTACCGGTATTCTCCGATAACGCAACCAGACGACCAGAAATGTGATGCGTCTCCCGGAATGGAACACCCTTGCGAACAAGGTAATCCGCCACATCGGTAGCCAGCATAAAGGGATCAAGAGCCGCACGCATCCGCTCAGGTTGGATCTTCAGTGTGGCAAGGACGCCGTTGGCAATTTGGATGCTGTCAGAGACTGTCTTGACGTGGTCAAGCATTGGCTCGACGGATTCTTGAAGGTCCTTGTTATATGTGCTAGGCAGACCCTTCAAAGTCGTCATTAACCCGACACATTGGCCCATGGCACGACCGGACTTTCCACGGAGAAGTTCAAGGGAGTCGGGGTTCTTCTTCTGAGGCATAAGTGATGACCCGGTGGAATAGGCATCCGCCAGTCTGACAAAGTTGAACTCGCCGGTAGAGTAGACAATCAAATCCTCCGCCCAACGAGACACATGAAGCATCAACATAGACCCCCACTGCATGAACTCAGCAACAAAGTCTCTATCAGCGACAGCCCCCATAGAATTCCAAAGAAGCTCGTCAAAGCCCAACTCCTTTCTCATCATCTCTCTATCAATACCAAACGGGTTACCCGCCAAGGCACCACACCCCAATGGACTCCGGTTAACCCGCTTAATCACCTCTCTCAATCTCTCCAAGTCATTGGCAAACGCAAAGCCATACGAAAGCATCCAGTGACTCCAGCGGATAGGTTGCGCGCGCTGAAGATGGGTGTACCCCGGCATGACATGGTCAACCTCCTTCTCTGCTCTAGCAGCAATGACATTGATGAAGTCGACGAGGTGGGCTTCAATCTTGCGAAGCTCATCACGCAGCCAGAGACGCATGTCCGTGGCAATTTGCTCGTTACGGGACCGTCCGGTATGTAACTTCCCCGCAACATCCTTCCCAATGATCTCGCCCAGACGACGCTCATTAGCAGTGTGAATATCCTCATCAACACCCGGGACAATCTTAAAAGTACCAGCCTCCCACTCCTTCATAACCTCCTTCAAGCCAGCCTCCAACTTGGAAAACTCGTCTTGCGTGATAATCCCATTGGCAGCGTTGGCTCTCGCAAAGGCAATAGACCCCAGAATATCCTGCTTATAAAGGACGCGATCAAAGTAAATCGACTCGTTATACGACACCATAAGAGGGTCGAGGCCGCCTATATAAAAATGCTTACGTTAGCAACATATCCAGCAAAAGTGACGTCAGTCGCCGACGGCCACCATCGTCGCCGGCACTATGGATTGCGGAGGGGCAGATGGGTATTGACAAAAGCACTGACCAGTAAAGCGACCACCCCAGAGCATGTTCTCGCCGGGTTTCTTGGAGTCGGACATGGTGAATGAGCTGCGTGTGTTTTGTACGAAATGTATAAATAGCAAATGGCGTGAAACGTGATTCTCAAAAATCCAGATTCAGATTCAATATTCCCCCACCATCCGCTATTTATCCCGCATGTCATCTACACTAAACCCTACGTAACCCTCGATTGACTCACCAGAACAGTCATTTAAATCATCCAAGGATGCGGAACTCCATCATAATTACCTAGTGAGTCTTTCAACGGCGGGCGAAAGCCGCGCTGATATCTAAAGCAAGCTACCCAACACGTGACTTCCTGCATACACTCTCCACGATCTTGGCCTCTCCCTTGCCTTCTACCCCACATTCCAACATAAGCCTACGCCGCCGGCCCGTGTCAAAATACAAGCTTCGTTGAACCGGAAACCCTTGCCGTGAAACCCTAGCGCGAAGAAGACCCCGGTTACATTGACGTCGATGCGGACGGCGGGGTATCAAAATCGAGAGTGTATCATGGGGTCTCAAGTCTTGGCAGTTGCAGGCCGGAGGTCCGGGCGGACAAGGCTTTGGATTGTCGAGGTGTTTGGGAAAGCAAGGCGGTGGTGGACGGTGGACGGTGCGGCGATTTGAAACGTGGTCTGGGCTGGGGCGACGGATAATGGAGATATATAAAGAGTGTAGAAGCCACAGGAATGGGAATGGTGAGAGTGACTGGTTCATTATCAATACTACCTTATTATCATCATGGCCCCTACAAACTTATTCGTTCCCGCCACCAACGCGGCTCTTTCCGGCCCCACTACGCCTACGACCCCCGTCACATGGGCTCGTCAGGGTCTCGTTTCCGCGCCGGTCTGGAACCACGATGCGGACTCGCACAAGATTATCACCGCTGTTAAATCGGCGTTGAAGCTCCCCGAGGCAACCACCGGTTCGGCCACCTTACTTTCGAGTACCACTTTGAGCAAGACTTATCGGATCGACTTGGATGGGACAGAGCCCGCGAGATACCTGTTCAAGTTGAATATCCCAGTTTACCCGTCTGTTAAAACGCTAGGAGAGGTGGCTACCTATAAGTTCTTAGCGGAGAAGACAGATGTCCCTGTGCCGACTGTTCTTTTCTATCAGGATTCATATGAGAACCCGCTTGACCATGAGTACATCATCCTTTCATACCCGGCCGGTGCCCCCGCTTCATCGATTTGGCGATCGACTACCTATGATGAGAAGGTCGCTATCACGAAGACCATTGCGACTATCCAGGGTCATCTTCTCAACAACACACACTCCACCATTGGCACATTAACTCTGAACGGACCCGGTCCCGTTGTCACGCCCGATTACTTCTCCAACATCAACCTGAGCATCCCCGTTGAACGTGGTCCATACCCAGATACCACGTCCTGGTTAACCGCCTACATCACTCTTCTCCGCACCAACGAGTCCATTTTCCTAATTGACGCACCCGACAGCGACACTGCGTCCGTCGACTCTGACGCGCTCGAAGATGCGCAGGATAGACAGATGGCGCTGGGTCTCTTGCAAAAAGCCATTCCGTTGCTATTCCCCGAGGGCCCGTGTCTCACCTCGTTGCAACATCCCGAGTTGACGTTGGATAACGTCTGGCTTAACGATGCGCATGAGGTCGTTGCTATCACGGGGTGGTCCAATGTGGTGGCGAAACCTCTTTGGGCGAACATGACGTTGCCTGCTTACCTTCTTGGCCCTGTCAGAGCAGATGCGCCGAATAAGGAGGAGTACAAGGTACCCGATGGTGTGACAAAAGCGGGGAACAGTGGCGTCGACTCAGATGGATATAACGAGACGTACTGGACTCATCTTGAGAGATATGAGAAGGGCCCGTTGAGACAGGCTTACAAGGAAGCCTTTAAGCCGTTCCTCGCCGGTCATGAAGAGGAATTAGGCGAGGTGGACAAGAGAGATGGGTTCATCACCGCCATCCGTTGGTGTGCCGAGGGTCTCCCCGGTCAACCTGTGATGAACTGGGCAGACAAATTACTGGAAGGAACGTACATTGAATTCACGGACCGGAAGCGTCTGACGGTTTACTAAGCACATGGGAGCCTTTACAAAGACAGTAGATAAATAGATGACAAAACAGACAGATATATAAATACATACAGAACCCTTTTAAGCCTCAAAGCGCTTAGCCACAGTCTTCCAGTTGACGACGTTCCAAATGGCATCAAAGTACTCGACCTTGCGGTTCTGGTACTGCAGGTAGTAAGCGTGTTCCCAGGCATCAATACCCAACAAAGGCTTAAGACCGCCCGCAATAGGATCCTGGTTCGCGCGAGTCTGAATAGTCAAAACACCAGCAGCATCCTTAACCAACCAAGCCCAACCGGAGCCCTGGATACCGGCCAACGCCTTGTTCATCTGACCCCGGAATCCATCAACACTGCCAAAGTCACGCTCAATAGACTTCTGCAGGGCGCCAACAGGGTCACCACCGCCGTCCTGGCTAGCGGGCGCAAGGTTCTCCCAGAAGAGGGTGTGGTTGACGTGGCCACCACCGTGGAAGTTGAGAGCGGGAGCCTGCGAGGCGGCGGCGGTAAGGTTGCCAGAGGCCTTTGCTGATTCAATGGTTTCGAGGGCCGAGTTGAGTCCGTTGACGTAGGTTTGGTGGTGCTTGGAGTGGTGGAGACGCATGATTTCCGTGTTGATGTAGGGCTCGAGAGCGTTGTAATCGTCTGGATTGGTTAGTACTTTGGAAAAGCCGGCGACGACAACGATGACGTACATGGAAGATCGGGAAGAACAGCCTTGGTGTTCACCGAGGCAAAGCCACGGACACCGGTAGTGCGAGCCACACGGGCAACAGAGTTACGAATCAAAGAAGCAGACATTTCGACGATACTTATCCAGCGCAAGAAAAGTAGAAAAAATAAATCTCCAAGAATTCGTGATCAATGCTCGTCCAAAGTGGGGCCTTTATATCTCATCAGGTAATACAGCTCTTTCCGCGCCCAGCACCAAACAAGCGGGGTTTAAAATGGAAGCGGCGGGACGGAAATAGAAAGACCATTTAGGGTTTCAGTGGTACTTGCATACAGGTGGTTTATTCAGCCGTGGTGATATCACCGAGCGGGTAAATACGACATGTGAGGGGAGCTTCCGGCCTCGGATATAGAGATGGATGGTGTAAGCTGTTTGGGAAGTAGCCAATCAGAGTGGATATATTGATAAATCATGGTTTAGGGCGGGACGGCGACGAGGAGTCGGAGGAATCGGGAGGAGCCGGGGTGGAATTCCGGTGGTGGCGGAGACAGCTCGGGGCGGAGATGGCATGAGTGTTTCAGTGTCTTTCAACGGGGTTAACTGTGTTCTTGGTTGCTTCCGGAACAAAGAAGAGCTCTGGTTCAAAGTGGGACCGGACTGACATGTGTATATAGGGTCCATTGGGGTTACGGCGCTAGTAGCTAGTGCGAAGGTTTCGCGTGCGCGTTTAGTAGTGACATCATCGATGGAAATATTTCCATTATCTTCCCCAGGAACACTGGAGGCAAATTGATGCAAAATGTCTTACTACGATGTAGACCAAATTTTGACTGAGGCCGAGGTAAGTAAAGACGGCTCTAGATCAGGATAGAAACTAACATGTCGCAGAAAGTCCCATGTACTTTCAAAATCGACTCCACAGAACTCGGCTACCTCGACAACACCCCCACCACGCCCTTAAAACCCGGCTCCAAACTCTCTCTCCCCCTCTGGCTCGCGCAAATGCTCGCCACCGCCGCCACCGCCAACGGCCAACCCGCTCTCGAAATGAACATGCCCTCCTCCCTCTCCACCGAAGTCCTCCAAGCCCTCAAAGCCGATCCCCGCGCCGTCCCACTAGCCGAACAATCACACCATTTCTACAGCCTCGCCAACACCATGCTCGATCTCTTCGATGACCCACAGGTAGCAGAATTGGTCCGGCTAGCATGGACTGTTCGAAGCGCGGAGATCGCCGGGTTAGCTAGACAGGCGCGCGGGGAGACCACGGGCGCGGGAAGTGGCGTGGGCATTGAAGGCGAGGAGTTCCTTAGGGGGCTGGATAACTGGGAGAGAGCATTTTTCAAGAAAGCACATGAGGCACGTAGAGATGTCAAGGAGTTTACGGAGAAGGGGGCGAAATGTTGATGGCTCGCTGGTTGTTTGGGATAGATACCGACGGAGTTTTCTGGTTTGGTCCGGCGGTTTGCGGGGCTGGTGGGACAGATGTGTTTGAGATCCTTGTCGTTTCTGGGCGGAGTCCGACGGCTTTCGTTGTTGAGTTGTTAGGGTTATTTAAGCCCTAGGACGGGCGGAACGAAATATAGAGGCTAGACTTGAGTTTTTGATAAGAAGTTAGGAGGCGAATCTTTAGGGAAAATGTATATAAAGAGGGTGGATGAGGAGGGTAGTTTGGAATTTAGAATGAGAGTTCATCAACACGTATTAGTTTACTTATCATGTCTTCTGTTACCATTACACCAGTTACGCCTAACGCCGGGTCCAAGGTGGACTTTGGAGCTATCGTTGGCAACGCTGATATTAATAACCTATCTGGTAAGACCCACAATTCCCGTCAACAAGCTTGACAGGTACTGACAGGTACTAACACACGCAGACGCCGACCTTGCAATTATCCACAACGCCCTTTTCACGCACCAAGTCCTCATCTTCAAGAACCAATTACACGTGACTCCTAAAGCTCAATACACGCTCACTCAATCCTTCGACCCCTCAGCGGCCCCTTCCTACGGCCACGGAAAAACACTTGATGCGAAGCGCTCGATTCTTCACCCGGATCTAAAGACTATCCCTCATCAGCCACAGGTGCAGGTCATTGGGAATGGTTTCATCCCGGAATATGAAGGGTTGAAGAATATCACGTTAAAACATCCCCATCATAAGACTTTCCACGCCACGCAGATCCCCGAGGAGGAGGATTTGGATTTCACGCGGTTCTATAGATGGCATATCGATGCGGCTTTGTACGGGCTTTATCCGCCGGTTGCAACCACCCTTGCGGCTGTTAAAGTCCCCGGTGGTAGAAGACAAACATGTCGCTATGACGACGGAACAGGCGACGTTCTCGACGTCCCGTTGGGAACCACCGCCTTTGTCTCCGGCTACGCAATGTACGAAGCTCTCTCCCCAGAACAAAAGAAATTCGTCGAGACCTCCAAGGTCGAATACGCACCGCACCCGTACGTCTGGATGAGCAGCGCCAAGTCCCGACCTACAGGTCTCGGCATGGTATCCGAAGACAAGGAAGTTCCTCTCTCGGAACTTCCCGAGATTGAAGAGGAGAAGATCCAGATATTACCTATGCTATGGAAGAATCCCGTGACGGGGAAGTTTGCACTGCAGATTCATCCGTCGGCTGTCCGGAAGTTGCATCTGGCTGATGGTACGGTGGTTGAGGATTTGGAAAAGGTTAGAGAGATTGTTTACCGGTTGCAGCGGCCGGGGATTGCGCCGGAGAGAGTGTATGCACATGATTGGGCAGAGGGCGATTTCGTGGTGTTTCATAATCGGGGTGTTATTCATTCGGTTGTGGGGGCTTTTGCGGAGGATGAGGTTAGATTGTTTAGACAGTGTAATATTGCGGGGAGTCAGAGACCGGTTGGGCCGGAGGACGAGTAGATTGGGTGTATGACGTCATATTTTTAGCCAGGTAGGAGCGGGGTTCCTGCTTTAGAATGAATCTGTGAATATTACTGTTTTCAAGTATGCATGCTAGAGTACTTTGCGCTTCGTGTGAGTTGTCTCGCCAAAGTCATCAGCCGGTACATGTCGCAATCTCCCCTCCTTTCATCGCGATTCAAAGATAAGACAAGCGACGGTCATCCGGATATAATGGCATATGACGGATCGTCGCGGATACCGCATTGACACTGCTCCTATGAAATTGATCATGCATCCGTCGACAAGCATCCGTCGACAAGTATCCGCCGGACCCGCACTTCACTTCTTGCCGTGAGAAGAGAGCATCACATGTCAACAGGGTAGTCAACCAGCTAAGGTAATAATCTTCTTCATCCTTCGCTATCTAGATCTGAATAGTCACGACCGTCATAGCCCGGTATCTCTATAAGCGCTCGTGACAAAATCTCTACTTACCCCTCCCGAATACCACCAATGATTTGCGGAAGCCGGGTATCTACCGATAGCTGTCACGCACGGACCATGTTCCTTGGTCATAAGGCCGAAGTAGTCCGATTTACGGTATCGGGAGATGGGATTTTTGGTCTGGGTGGTGGCGAACTGGTATTTGAGATAGCGGGTATAGGATATTTACGAGTCATGACACCTCCGTGGTATATCCCGGCTTAGCTCGGTGATTGATTATGTCCATGGCGGTACCCAGCCTCTGGTATGTATGACCTGTTTTCAAAGAAGCTGTGCCGCGATTCCAGGGTGCGGGATTCTTTGGTGTTATGGCGTAGGGCGCATGCATTGACGTGGCTTGTGACTTATGCAGCTGTGCCTCTAGTAGTCAAGGTCAAAGATTTGGTGATATCCTCATAGCGGCTCATGCAGAGTTATGCTAGTATCAGTGATTTAGTTGGCAACCCATTTCACCATGGAACCCAAAATCTCGTAACCAAAACAAAGCTCATATTGAAAAATACCTATACCCATAAAACCATAATCATTAAGAGACGTTAAACCCAATCACCCACGATTTCTCCAGAACCGTAACTGATACCTCCTTGGCCGTATCACTTCTTTCTCCGGGATATCCATGAACCTCGAAAGTTCCTTCCTCGCCTCCTCTGGTAACTCTGCCGCCACCTCATTCATAATAGACAATGTTGCCCGAGAAGCTATAACCGTTAGACCGTGACTCGACCCAGAGAATAGAGATACTCACGCATAAAAGAGTCATCACCAGATGCTAGAGCAGCGTCAAGTCGTGTAGATCTATAACATGATAACCTCCTTTGAAGATCTAACATACAGTGCCATAGATCGAGGTCATCTGTATCTTGTTGAATTGAAGGTGTTGATGTGCATGTTGACGAGCCAGTTGTTGATGTCGAATCATGTGTTTGTGTTAAAGATAACGGGATTATAGGAGAGGAAGTATACGGGCACGGTGTAATATCGTCGTACATCTTGAATAGCTTATGAAGAATGACTCTTATAGGTAATGAACAACAAAAGAAGCAGGTCCAAAGACCGGAAAATGCCCACCTTATGTATAAGTCAGTCCGTCACGGAAACCGGCGCACGGACCCGGCATTCGTTATGTTGTCTACGACTGCGCCTACACATCAAAGTCCAAAAGAAATGTAATTGTCTCCCTCCCTACAATCCTTTCCGAGCCCCCAAAACGAAGAACACCCATTCCGATTGTAAAAAAAAGCAAAGCTCACATATTTCTGATATTAGCCGGAACAATTTGAAGAAACGATCGACGAGGAGATTCCGAGATTCGGATTCTAGGAGGTGTCTAGAGACTTTTTGATGGGTTTTGGGCCGTGTTGTGGTGTTGGTTGGTTGGGTCGTGAGCTTACTTTACTTAGCCTTTGATGAGGCAAGGTAAGGCGGTAAGGCACGATGACTGCCGACCGAAGCTGGACTGGCAATCCGCACGCTCAGACGGGATGACCTGATTTGGCCTCCTGACATCACAACGAGCCAGTATAAAACAGTGTTCACGCATAAACAAGAGAATCCTTCAATGGCGTCAAATGGAATTATATTATACAAATTGTGTAGATCTTTGGGGTTGGTAGGTTATATCCTTTGTCTTGTCCGACCTCTAGATTCTTCTCGGTAGGAAAGTTCCCGGGTGCGGGTTTCCTCGTGGATGGCGCATAGTGGCTTGCCGTGAAAGGTTAACTCGGAGTCGTCGATAATAGGGATTGTGTTTAACCAGGTGAAATCGGTGGTTTGAAAGGTTAAAAAGGCTTCGATGGTGGGAAAGTCTGGTTGCGACGAGGGTTTAGAGGGCATTTTGGTGATTAGGGTATGGACGATGTCAAATCGTTTGGGGGGTAAGATGGTAATTCTCGTGAGAGTATATGGATGATTTAAAAACGAAGGAAAAGTGACACCAGCACTATGAGTAGATTGATTGATTGATAGTAGATTTTGAGGAACAAAGTGTCACTGTTGAAGAACCGGAAAGTCTCAAACTTATATAACTCTACAGTAGATTACTACTAAGGCTAGGAACTAACGGTTAGGCCGGTTCGTGCGGCGTAGAGACCAGGATGTTTGGATAGCCGAGATGGAGGAATTACAATGAAGATTAACACAATTAGATATCCCAACACGTCGACAACTTCAATCAGGATTCCGAGTACCAAAAGGATTCCGAGGTCTATCAGGATTCCGAGTACCACGAGAATCTCAAAAAACGGAAGGTACCAACACGTCAAACCCAACTTCCTTAAATCGCAAGTATATACACAAGTCACTACCCAACCACGTTTCCCAAACTCGGTCCCAAGAACAAAAAAATCCATTCAACCCGCTCAGCTCGTCCGGCTCGCGCTCCTCTCGCTTATAATCCTAAACAAGCACGTCCAACCAAAATCTCCACTGTAATCTACCCTCCCACCCGTCGTGGCAACTAGCGGAATCAAAAAAAAGTGACATCATAATTTAATAGATTCAACCTAACAAAGCTAAAAAAAGAACGCGATAAATGAAAAGCCTAACCCTACTACAGCACGTTATCCATGTCGAGGTTCCAACCGGTTCCTTTGACTTCAACGACTCGCATGGGACGGTTCCCTATCCATTTGATTTGACCGGATTTAGTGTCGACGGGACTAGAGGAGATGGGTTGGAAGGAGGAGATTGGGATTGTCGGACTATCGGGACATGAGTTCCGGGATGGTCTATCACCGGGTGTGAAAGCGGGAGATACAGAAATCTCAGGCATGGTAGGTGAAGAAACAGACGACGGTCTCCGACCAGGCCGGTAGCGCGAGGTAGGAAGAAGGAGAATTGTAGACGGCGGGTGTTTAGAGTAATCTTGTTCCCCGAACGGCGGGGGAATCCGTGGGAGAGTTACCTTCTTAGGAGGCTTGTACGTTGTCGCGGGAAGAAGTTCCGGCGTCTGTTTCCGAGAGGTCGGTGGAGTGGGGGTATATGTTGTTGCGGGGAGTGTATATCCCGGATCGGGCGAGGTGTCTCTTGACGCTGGCGGGGTTACGGTGAGGTATTCCGGGTTCTTGGATTTTCCTTTCTTCGGAGGCTGGTACGTTGTACAAGGCAGGATAGTCTCATCGCCAAACACAGCTCTACTAGGCTTCGGTACATCCTTCCTAGTAACCTCTGTAACCTTCCGTCTTTCAACCTCCCACACATTCAAAGAAGATGTAACCACCGGTTTCCGCTCACGCATATCCATGTGTCCTCGACATTTAACTTCCCCCGTTGCTCTGCGCAAGTGACAGCCGTCTTCCCCGCATTTATGCGGTCTACAATATACCGAGTGCGGGAAGAAAGCCGGGTTCTTACACGCGCGTTCAAGACACTTGTGGCGGTGGCAAAAGGCCGTTTTGACATGTGTTGTATCAATGGGGAGTGTGCACGGCGCCGCAATACAAGTATGTGCTTTACACGTGGTACTCTTCCCCGCGGGATTCGTCAAAATAGCCTTGGTACACCCATCAATCCGACACTGATGTCTCTCACACGTTTCCTGGGCCAAGGGGATTTTCTCGGTACACGAGTCCTCGGGACACACGTGGCGGAGGTGGTCAGGGCAGCATTGGAAGTCGCCGCGGGTGGGGTCGCGGGATTTCAGACACTTGGGGATGGCGCAGGGAATGTGCTTTTGGCACCATTTGTCGGTGTCGCGACGGGATGTACAGTCGGGGACGAGACAGCTGTGGTTTTGACAGAAGGGGTTTGATGGCGTTGTAGGGTTGGTGCAGGGGAGGATAGTGCAGGTTTGAAGGTGTGTTAGACAGTGAGGACTGTTTAGCAGACGTCGGTTAGGACAGCTGGGCGTTTGACATGTATCTATAACATACTCGTTAGTTCTCTCCCACGATACTGGAACATCACAACTCACGATAAGAGCAATACTCAAACTGCACAAAGAATCCATCCCCCCCACCCTCTCTCGCCCTCCCACATCCCCTCTCCGCACACGAAGAATGCGCCGAGCAAAAGCGACTTCCCTTAAGCACTGGCGCGGGACATCTCCGTTCATGGAGAACGAGACAGGAACAGGCGTGACGAGAACAGTAGGCGACGCCGTTGCCGAGAGCTTTCTTGCGGCAGTGGTCGGTGAAACAGGGGACGGAGTCTTGAGAGAGGAGGGCGGATTTGGGAATGTGGTCGACCCCGAGCACGGTGCGGAGCCATTTTTTGGCGGAGGGGGATTGCCCGCCGGAAGGGAGGGGTCGGAGGGTTGACATTTTGGGGGTTATGATGATGCTAATGATGATGCTGATGAATGATGCTGATGAATGATATGATATGATGAGTGACAACTACCAGAGTCGTCTATGCAATGCAGATACAAAAGGAATGCCCTCCAAACCTCCATACTCCCAACCAGACCGGACCACTCCCTCTCCTTATATAACCACCATCTCTTTCACATCAACCTCGCCACTTCATCAAAGCTATTCTATATAAATCCCATTCAAAGACTCACCTTCCTTTCTTCCCCTCCCAACAAAGAATCATCCACCAACTTTGACGTCCATCAAAGACCATTTCCTATTTCGGTATCACTCAAACCCTAATCAGGGTTCCGGTTGCCAGATGCCGAAGGGAGCGGGGTGAAACTTGTCTGTGACATGTGGCCGTGCGTATAATGACGTATAAAAGGAGCGCGAACAATGGAGTTGTGGGATTTATGAATCTTGACTTTATAAACATCAGCTTTACATCTACAAATCATCTATCAAAATGCCTCCTACCAACGGCCTCGTCCACCGCCAACAACTAAAATGGCAAGAAAGTAACGTCGCCCTAATCAACTCCTCCCTCGACCACACCCTGAAATCCCAATCCGCCGCCACCGAACCCGCCTGGCAAACCCCCGGTCTCGGGTCCACCCCCGGCCTCTTCATCTTCCGCATTGAATCCTTCCAAGTCATCCCCGTCCCACGCGCCAACTACGGCTCCTTCTACACCGGCGATAGCTACATCATTCTGCACTCACAAAGTGTTCGGCGCCGCGGAGCTCCCCCTGAGGAGCCGGAGCGACTGGTTCATGATGTGTATTTCTGGCTAGGGAATGAGACGAGCCAGGATGAGGCGGGCACAGCGGCGTATAAGACGGTGGAGTTGGATGAGTTTTTGGGCGGTTCGGCGACGCAGCATCGAGAGACGGAGGGGGAGCCGTCGTCGGGTTTCCTTCGGTTATTCCCTCGCTTGACGATTCTTAAAGGCGGTGTGGCTAGCGGTTTTAGAAAGGTTGAACGGAGTGAACCCGAGATTAAAAATACTTTGCTCAGAGTATACACCATCCGATCGACCGTTCTCGTCGCCGAGGTGGAACCCTCTGTCGCCAGCCTCGATTCCGGCGACTGTTTCGTCCTAGACACGGGCTTGAAAATCTGGGTTTGGCAAGGGAAGGAATGTTCACCTATGGAGAAAGCTAAAGCCGGTATGGTCGCCACGGAGATGAAAGAAGCCAAGTGTCTCGACATGGAAGTTCTCCAAGAGACGGAATACGCCTCTCGCAAGGTTCTCGCGGCCCTTGGAAACGAAGAATCCACTGTCCAAACTCGCTCTTCCCCTCGTGCCGTTAGAGAGGGACGGTCAGGAACTACCAGGCTCCTTAGACTAAGTGATGCCTCGGGCCAACTTACTTTCTCCATCATCAAGGAAAGCCCCGTCACCTGGTCCGATCTCGACTCCAACGACGTCTTCATCATCGACACCGGCTCCGCCACCTGGGTCTGGCAAGGGTCTCGTGCCTCTCGGGCGGAAAAGGCTCTGTGGTTGAAAGCCGCACAAACATATCTTACAAAGTACAGACCTGAAGACGTCACGGGGCCCATTGGAAAGGTGGTAGAGGGGTATGAAAGTGCAGAGTTTATTGAAGTGGTAGGAAACTAGGTACGATGACGCTTCCACAGAGCGTAGTCTTCCTCGTCGCCACGGAATGAGAAGTCTACGGGGATGATCTTTGTGAAGCCCTCGGATAGTTCTGGCGGCTGATAATCCTTCTCAAAGGATGTGAACGCGACAGCGGGAAGCGCAGGCCGGTCCTCAGGGTTATATTTAGTCTATGGTAGTTAGTAACCAAGTCGCACTCATGAATCCAAACCAACTTACATGTATATACTCCGCCCTATGCTTATCATTATGCAAACAAAGCTCCTTCCCCGCCGTAAAATGCACACACGAAATCGGCACCCCCATCTTCTCCGCCACCGTAACCCAATACTGTCTCGCCGTCCGATCGCGATTCGTATTATCCACAACCACACTCTCTCCGCGCTCCAACGCCTCCGCCGCCCTCGCAATACACAGTTTTCGCGACCCAAGTGTATCCTGGTTAATCCGCGTGTAGCCTAGCGGTTCGAAGACCGAGCGATAGGCGGTACTTTTGCCGGAGCCGGGGCGACCGCAGAAGATTACTAGTTCCTGGGTACTTGGTTTTTCCCAGGTGAGGGGGGCGACGTTCCGGGGGACTTGGGATGGGTCGAAGGTTAGTTTATATGGGGCAATCTCTTTCCCTAGGAAGAATTCCTCGGGCGTGTGGAATTTAAGGCCTAGGTTTTCGGCGAATTTCCTGTCTGAGTCGCTGAAGTCGGTACCGTTGTATACCTCACTTGGCATCCTGCCCGCCGCGTCGCCTACAAAGAACGAATTCTCCATATCGACATCCTCCTCATTAACCTGTAAATCCTCCAACATAACATTCCACATCCCCACATCCGGCTTCCGATAGCGATCCTTCACCGTCGCCGCATAAACCCACATCGGAAACCCCATATCCGAAACCACAAAGTTAACTCTCCGTTTAAACTCCATAATCTTATCCTTCTTCACATTCCTCGGCCCATGCGGTCCCGGCGGCGCATTCAACCTCAGACCCGCCTGATTAGAAAACATCACACAGACATGTCCCCCCATAGCCAAGGCACGTAGTCTCCGCGGAACTTCAGGGAAGAGCCATTCCCAGTCTGCCTCGTCGGTAGCAAACGTCTTCCCCGAGCGCGTCTTCACAAGCGTCGAGTCAAGATCGAAAGCGGCGATTTTCAAAGGTCGGGCGCCTGGAAGAGGGGTTTCGGGACGTTGGTTTAGACGCGCTTTTATTACCGTTGGGTTCTGCTCGGGGTGTGTGGACCAGTTTTTGGGGTAGAACTTGGGTCGTGGTTTCTCGGATAACGGCGTGAAGAAGCTTTTAACCACGGTATCTAGATTCGTTAGACGGGATCGTTCTCTTTCAGAATTGGATGACTTACTATTCACGGTACTGACAACCTTCTTCTTCGCCGGGAAACCCTGTGGAGGACTCTCCGCACCACGTTTCGATCTGTCCTGCATGCCTGATACTATCCACTCGTCAGGAATAAACGTTCTCACACGTCTCGTCGTCGAAAACCCCCTTAAATGCGTCCGCAACATATCCCTCCCTATAAACCTCATAATGTGCCTACTTTCCAAATCACATGTATCATCTCAAAAAAAGCGCCGACATAAATCACGTGGAAACCCTAGGGTCTATTCATCCATCTCATCTACAAATCATTAACCTGGACAATCTGCGGAAGTGGGGCGGGCCCGGTACGTTGGAGCATTGGAACGCGACTATCCCAGGTACGACGGTCCCATTCGGCAAAGTCGACGATACCCTCGAGGTCACGTTTAACGGTGACGAGACGTTCCTGGGCGAGGCGGAGGTCTTCTGGTTTGTCGGAGGAGGGAATTGCCGTTTTGACGGTTAGGAGCCAGCGAGTATTGGGGTCGACGGGTTGTAGAGAGGATAGAGACGGGATTGAAATTGGATAGCTGGTTGAGGATGGAGCTGGGGGACCTTGGAGGGGTTTATATGTTGAAGGGTCGGCGAGGTAGAATTGTCGGGAGAGACAGTATTCGGTGTTATTATCGTCGAAGAATTGATACGTTTGTTCAAGAAGTCGTCCTTTCAACCTACACCGGGTTAGTACCATCCCCAACCGTAGAATCAACCAAACCTACCAAAATCCATTCCCTTCTAAAACCTCTTCAAGCCCTCTAACCCCCCAAATCTCCACCGCCCTCCTCACGACCAACCAACCCGGTCTTCCCCCCCTCGGCGCCGGAAAGTCACCCCATCGTAACACCGCTTCTCCGCCTTCAAACGTGCTATTCTCAACCACCTCCCAGCGTCCTTGGATATAGTAACTCTGCGTAGCAAAAGCCGTTTGTAACTCCTTCCAAGCCGGCGAAATCTGTGGTCTACGACCATCAGGCGACGGCTCGGGAGCCACACTAGAAAGGTTTGTAAGCGCGTTTGGATGTTGTGGTCCTTGATAGGTCGCTAGAAGGTGTAATGACGAGTAAGGTGGACGCCCCGTTAACCCCTTAAGAATTGCCAATGCCGCGCCTTCAGAAGAGGCCGGGATGGTCGCTACCATAAATAATTCAAGCATTTCGCAACGTACTCCAAATCTCCCTCACAAAAAAAAGCCGTCGCAAAAATCACAAGGCTATGATGATTCCCCACAAAGACGTCATACAAGGCTGATAACCCTAATCCCTACCCTAGATTTTCCGAACCTCGGGAGTGGCCGTTGTTTCACCAAGTTGACCAGAGTAATCAAGGAATCAAGGAATCAGGCCATGGGAAACACAAGACGGAACACGATATTTTAGTCAGGTGTCACGACATATTTGGCGGCGACAGGTAACCGCAGTTTCACGACATTAAACAGAACAGCACACACAGGAAAACAGAAAAAGAAGGGTGTAATGGATTTTGAGCGTGAAATGTTTCACGAGCTTGTATTTGATTTAGCGTCTGTGAGAACAGCAAGTATTGTATGTATGTATGTATATAGATGGTAATGAAACAAGAAAACATGGATATCAAAGCTAAGTCATGGCTTCGTGAAGAACGTCGAGTCGTAAATAGTTGGACATGTTTGAAAAAACAGGAATGCGTGAGAAAACGTAAAGTCGTTGATATAAGGAGTGTCGAAAGTGGGTATCATAAAAAGCGTGAATCAAAGTAGAAAAAAAGGGCTGAAAAAGCCAAAATGCAATGCAAATCTATCGTGGGAAGAAGGGGGGGCGGGGGATATTACTTCTTCATCTTGGTGAGTAGGGATCTCCAGAATTTCCCATGGTTGTGTTGGTTGAACTGTTCAATTCGGCGTTCCTCACTAGGACTTCTAAGCATGACGGCATCGCGAACCATGGGTCCTACAATGTCCTCATCACCCCGACTAGGGAATTTACTAGAATCCAAAAGTCGCGGGATGTCCCGTGGGATAGCCTCTTCGATATCCTTCCACTGCTCATCCAGCAGGTTAACGGGATGCGAAGTCGGTGAAATCGGGTGGTTTCGTAACGAGACACCGCCGGATTCCGTGCGGGTGCGAGAATGGGTCCGTCCGCGAGAATTACTCCGTGACAAGCTAAGTTGCGGGAACCGCGAGGGCATAGATGTAGCTAGGACTGAGGGAAAGGATGTCTGCACGGTGGATATCGGAATGGCGGATGCAGGCGTGAAAATGGGCTGTGCTTCTTGTACACGGGTGAGCATCGATTGGTGGTTTTTGCGCCACTCGGATTCAATAGTCTTCCATTTCTCCACAGTCAGGATATACACAGCCGAAGTCTGTCCATAGTTTTCTCCGGTCCGCGCAAGGTGCTTTGTATATTCCGTCCGGGCCACCTGCCAATCATCACGTAGCTTTGTCAGAGCCTCGTGCGTGGGTTCCGTTGGTTGGTAGGGCGCAGGTAAAATGGTGTAATCAGCATGACCGAGTTTTTGGGCCCAAATGTCGGATTCATCGGTGATTTTGGGGAAGAGTGGTTGGTTCTCGGGCATTTGAGAAGGACGAAACGACGAGAATGATGGCTTGCTTGAGAGAGTGTTGCCTGAGCGATTAGACGGGGCGATGGATGCGTGTTTCATGGCGGCTTGTAGTTGGTCGTCCATAGAAACCATACTGAACGGTGAAGCCAACGGTGACTGACTAGTCGGGGAAACAGGCGGTGACGAAGGCGGTGGTCTAGCGATTGCATCGTTCAACAAGGGAGGAAGTAGAGGCGTCAAGGCGTTAGATCTATCCCGGACGATGCCATTACGATTGTACTCGCTTTCAACGTCGACCGAGTTGACGGTTGTAGAGGTAGTCGTTATATTGATACTTTCGGTGCTTTCGCAAGTAGACATTGCAGGAGAAACATTCGAGAGAGGGTCCATTTGGAATCTCCGGGTATGCGAAACTGACGAGGACCGACTTGATGTAGGCGGCATAAAAGCGGAGTCATATGGGAGATCTGAACTGGGGTTTGAAGTCAAAGTAGGTCGTCTAGTCTGCTTAGATCTCCATTTCTTCATGCCGGGGATTCGTGCGCCAAGTCGACTTGTCAGATGACTTAAAGCGGAAGTTGGTATGCCTTCGGCCTTGTATGATGATGATGAACAATCGAGGTCTCCAAGGGCACATTCGTAATCGATAGTTAACGGTTCCATTGAAGCGTCGTTTAAGTGACGACATGGATCGTCGAGTGAACATGTAGATAATGGACATGGCCAGGAATTCGTCGACACGGTAGATAATCTACAATGTGAATCGCCCAAGTCATCTACCCAAGAGTTTCTATCTCCCAGAGTCCTCGCAAGTCTATCGCGTACATCATATGGTTCCTCCTCCATAACATCCGGCAACGGCGTCTTATTAACCGTCTTAGCCGTAGGAAACGCCAAATCGACAATCTGAGCGGGCTGCGTAGTCGGTGGCGGCAAGGGATTAGTCAACGACCCGGGAGCACAAAAGTCAATAGAAGAAGTCGAATTCGCATTCCGTCTATGTACCGAAGATCTCGTGGAATAACTAGGCGTTGACGAAACCGTCGAGTATACCGAACTGGTAGTACATGACGAAGCAGACGACGACGAAGGCAGTGAAAAAGGAGACGAGAAGGTCGGGGAAGTCGGCGCTGCAAGATCGGGTTCGTAGTCTGCGAGTGGATAGAAAGAGTCCGTCATGGTGGGGGGCACGCGGAGAAAGAGCGGCGGCTTGGATGGTGAAGTGCCGGGTGGAATGGGATATTCTGAATGGCAAGATTGTACTTGCGGTGGTATTTGAGACGAAGACATTTTGGCGGGCGAGGTGAGAGGATTTTTGGGTGGTCGGGGATGGGGCTGACTAGGGTGGTCTTGGTCTTGGTCTGGTCTGGCGGCTGCTTCAGTTTTGTAGTCTATAAGTAGAATAGAAAAGAAAAGAATTTTCCTATGTATTTGGAAAGTCGCGCAATAGAAGCCGAGCCTCTAGATACAACGGCCCGGCGTAGAATGTAAAAAATTCACAAATATCGTAAAGCAAAAAAGTCCATATAAAGAATACTAGTCAATATCAAAAAAAGAAAGAAATTTCAATTCAACTGGCTAGGACCTAATCCAGTCTTTGTATTGTATAATGTACAAGCGTAAGCGTGTCATGCACGTCCAAAAAGCAAAAATCGTCTGGCTGGTCTGTCTCCTTTGCAGCTTGCCTGGCTGGCTGGCTGGCTATGAAAATCAGGGTGGTTAGGTATGTACATATGTACGTATGTACATACGTGCTGGTCTACTACTACTACAAGTTTTTTCAACTTCATAGGGGAGGGGGCATTTTTTTCTTCCGTCAGGCAGTCACGGGTTATTTTCACAATATTGAGGCTTTTGGGAGGATATATGGATTTTTTGGCATCTTTCTTGGTGGCTTCGTGGGATTCTTAGACAGAATTGGGAATTAGTTAGACTGGCCGTCAACTTAGTAAGCTAGTTTATATCCCTTGGCACTTTTTAGAGGCTTTTCTTTTTTTTTCTTTTTTGCGACTAGTAAGTTAGACTATTGACATCAAGTTGAAGAACTAGATAGTTGATTTCTTCACTACACTTGACTTCAAACTACTGCCGTACAATGATACACACATACTCTGATCAATCATGACGTCGACCGATTTTTACCACTGTTAGGGATACACCCTAATATGAACCAACGTGCTCCCAAATAGTTGTGACATACGACGTCTCTTTCCATGTAGATTTGGGTGAACCGGACTTGAGGACGCCACGTTTTCGGGTATTTAGGCCAACGCATGAGGGCTTTAAAAACCGGCTATGCTTCTAGTTGTAAGCACATTTTGGGCAACAAGCTATCAACAATTCGGTGACCCTCTTTTTCTTCTTCTTCTTCTTCCTCTCCTCCCTATCCCGTCCTTCATCCCTTTTTACTATTTCTAGAATCCTTATCCCTTAGCCGCCAAAGGTCACCTTCTTTCTTGTCCTTCTCACCGCACAGACCGACCTCTCCCATTCATCAATCGCCAAAACCAGCCAGTTGTTTCCGTTTCCGCACTGGAGAAGGGGGGGCAACGATACCTTTGATCGGGTTACGATCACCATTCTCCAACCTCCTACACGGTGAAGCCTAACCACTTTTATATACCCACGTGACAAACATCACCACTATATGCAGAAATGTCTCCCGATTAACAACCTGCATGTCTAAGTTTATCCAGACTAAGAAACCCTAACCCCACACCGCTATGTTCCGTGACAAACGAGCATGTGTGTATGTATGTACGTATGGTATGCACATACATATGTACATACCTAACCCAGTCTAAAACTAGAAAAAAAAAGAAAAAAAAAACAAAAAAAGAGCCGGCTGGGAGCTGCATACACATATGCACTACAACCCATCTCCAGTAATCACCATCCTTTGTCGCCTCATACCAGCTTACTAAGCAAACTTGCATGCATAAAGTCTAGCGTAGACCAAGTCATGCATAAAATATAGCCCAGACTAAGTCATGCATAAATAAATACCCATGCAAGAGAACACCCGAAGAACTACCAGGAGCGAGCGAGGGATCCCCCCCCACCAAAGGATGGATTTTAAAAGCCTCAAGCAAAGGAATTTTTAGAAGGCCGTGACGAATCCATAGGAATATGGAAATTCCATGTGAAAGTTCTATGTGAAAGTTCCATGTGAAAATTGGATATCAACTGTGAAAGCGTGCCCGTGACGAGACCCATCTAGACCCATTTTCATCGTTTGTAGGAACTTGCTTTGCTGTCCCCGTACCGTGGCTTGCAATTCTTCGCCTATCTACCGAGAATAGCCTGACTGCGGGGCTGCCATCATCCACACTTGACCTCGGCCCAGTCCAATTACAAAAAACCCGATGACCATATCCGCAACCGCTTCTCACGTCCCACTGACCCAATACTTGGCTCTATCCCGGTCAACCGTACTTGAAAGTCCGGTACCCAGGTTTTTTGCTTCCGGTTGTCTTGGCCAATCGACCATTCGTGAACTTGTGGCAACTTGTCGTATGTTGTGTTACATTGGGTAGGGTTTGATAGGGTTGTAATAAATGGTGTATTAAGAGTTATGTATGGTATAGCATCCAGAATAGAGCAGAGAATAGAGTATCGATCATATAGCATAGAGCTTAGAAAACGTTGGCACCGTCCTTGACGAATTGCTCGCAAGTTCTCCAGCCCATAGCGTTGTTAGCACCAAGAGGGTGGTCGGCGGTGACGCAGCATTCGTCCTAGGTTGTGGGTTAGCCAGGCTTTTGAGGAGAGTATAATGACATACATAGGTGAAGCTAT
This sequence comes from Huntiella abstrusa, assembly GCA_025685495.1. NCBI lineage: Eukaryota > Fungi > Ascomycota > Sordariomycetes > Microascales > Ceratocystidaceae > Huntiella > Huntiella abstrusa. Next base: position 33,301 of record JAJNMT010000213.1, on the reverse strand, counting down.
AGACACAGCAAGTGGAGATTTGGTTGCTGACAGGCCCAGTGTTAGCGGGGCAGCTATCACGAGGAGTAACAGCGGCAACTGCAGCGGAAACGAAAAGAAGGACGGTAGAGAATTGCATCGTGAGTGATGATGATGAAGAGGAAAGAAACATGAAACTCTAGAGGGATATCTTGGGATCTATATACTTTTCAAGATGTAATACAATAATACCATTCACCCGACTGCCGGAATACCACTCATCAAACAAACGGGATTCCGCAGTCCATGACATATCAAAATATGAGGCTTGCCCATGTCGACGTGAAGGTGAATAGACCCCCTGCCAAGCGTATGAGTCTGACGGCTCGCTTACATGCTTGGAGTTAACCTTATTTGCATCGCCGGAGTTCCGATTCATTGCTACCTAGAGTTACGTGCGCGATGTTGTATTAGGAGCCGGGCCAGTTGTGGGGTTCAGACCTAGGCTTGTTTTGTTTGCGGTTGATGTGAAGAATCACGGACCGAGGATCTTGTAGCTTGGAAGTGTATTATCGTGATCGTGTTGGGCAGGTTTAACCGTCTATAGGTATAACATAATCACATATATAAACAATCGCTTGAACCTATTATATTATGCAAACACCAAATGCGAAAAACAAACGCTAATGCTAATGAACCCTCTACCACTTCCCAGCACCATCCTCAACAAACTTCCCGCAAGTCCGGAAACCCATAACATTCTTGTCACCAAGGGAATGAGCCGAGGTAACACAGCACTCGTTCTATTTCTGTTAGTCCGTGACCACATGGTAGATCTCGCGATACGTACATATCTAAAAGCGTAGTAGCAGCAGGTCTCCTCTTGGGTAGTCAGCTTGACCATTAGCTTGGGGCAGCCGGGTTGGGTGATGGCCGCGGCGCTGACGGAGGCGGCGAGGAAGGTGATGATGCTGAGGAATTGCATTTTGGTGGATGAATGAATGAGTGAATGAGGAAGTGAGTGAATGAAGATGCAAGTGAATGAAGGTGGTGGTGAGACTAGACAGACTGTTGTAGAACCTGGGGTTATCCTCTTCCTTATATACCCATCTCCGGTCCTCCCATCTGAACATGTATGGAAGAACATACCATCAACACCTCTAGACCATTACAAAAACAACACCAAGCAACCACCTAGATTCCGAAATCACCTTCCCTCCAACCCAACGCCAAGCTAAACAAAAGTTCTATTCTATACACTTTTCCCCAAAAATGCACAAGCCACTACACGTTTTCCGCTAAATTTAAGCTTAAGTAGCGAGCGCGGGACGCCGAGAGGTCCGTGGGGTACTTATATATCCATCTACATTCCCGATTTGATATCTACCGAAAGAATGCTTTTCCAAGGCCGACCGTCTTGGAGATTCTATTCCATCTCGGCATAATACATCGTAAGCCCCGGATTTACAGGCACGGACGTGAACGGTTCGGTTGTTGTGGTTCCTGGGGATCGTGGATGGGACTTGCCTTTTACAGGATGATTGTTTCGAGCAGGGCATGAACAGTTTGAATCGTTGTATCGAGAAGGCCAACAGGTCGATGGGACGTTGAAAAGGCGGTCACGGGGAGAATTGTAAGGCTGAGTTGCGGATGTTGTTGGCCCGCCTACATGGGGTGTATGTAGCTTCGGGTTTTGCCGTGTGTAGGTATACATACATAATATTGTCAACACCAGTAGTTGCATTGGAAGGGTTTGTTGCACACCGAAGCTATAGCAGCTAGTCTGAGCACCTCCATATTATCGATGGGTCCCGCGCGGGTCACGAGAGAGCTTTTAAAATGTCCATGTATAGCTGCAGGAGTACTATAAAAGGGGACTCCGACATTTCCTTGGCGCAGGGTAAGCTTTTTGAATGTTCAGATGTTCATAGGAGCGTCTCTTTAAGACATATCTTCTACATCAACATCTCTTGGGGCAATATTGAGTAAAACGCTTAGAGCAAGTGATATCTCGGTCTTTGCTTTAGTAGACGTACCGCCACTCATTGATACTAATCTCTCAGCTCTTATAAAGCCACCATAGTCTGCTATCAAAGCATCTATACAACCCCCACAAAGGCGAGAATCACGCAAGCCAACAACACGTATTGAACTCAGAGTAAAAGTATTTTGACATCGGCACTGCCAATCGCTTACACGAGACCACCAAAGCCTCCCTGGACCGCATAAGGTTCCCATTTCGGAACTCCACCCGGAATTCGCCAACACCAGACTTCACGCCACACGGTGTATCCGAAGGCAGAATCGCACCATTGGCATGGCGAACCCTCCTATCGGCGCTTCTAGTCGCGCCGACGTAAACCGCTGTCCCGACCAGACAGTATTCAGCTCCTTAACTTAAATAGCACTGGATTAATCGACTGATAGTATCTGCAAGGAGGTGACTAGGTTCAAAGATATGGTGTTAACAGTGCTAGTACTTGGTTGTAGTATTGGGAGCTTGACAAACAATGGGTGAGTCGTGCGGCTGGAAGGGATTTACATTGTACGTGATACACTGCCAACCCCAACGTTACAGTTCCGCACCCCGGATTACCAAATCTGCTGGTGATATGTGCAACTATAACGCCGATATCGCTGGTTAACGGACGTCGCTCATGTGGCAAGACCTCGTGAGCCTACGAGGGCTCACACCTTCAGAACCTTGCGGATCCTTCGATCTTCACTATTGGTTCTTGTGATGTGCCACGTAATGTAGTCAGGAGAACACACAATTCCCTCCCTCTCTATTCTTATATGTATCGGTGGTTCTAGTGCTATATATACTCATCAGAGATTCCATATCCCACCATCTAGTAAGCACGTACTCGACAATACTATCCTCATAGTTAAACTCTCTGACCGATTTACCCAAGAAACCAGTGCCAATATATTAAGAACACACGACAGACTTAAACCGCTCCGGGTATAGTATCCAACACCGTAAGTTATCGAGTCCGTCATGATGTTCTATTAGATGACCTACTCTGGGCCTCAACGCGTCACGTGACATGCATCCTCACTTAACCCCCATCATTACAGACGTTATGGTTAACCCTATCAATGACCACAGAACCTACTACACTTCTTAGCTGATTCCGACTCGAACTGCCTCAGAAATAAATAGAGTCCTGAGCTTCCTCGCACGTAAGTTCAGATGGGGATGACGGTTGAAAAAGGATCTTCTCATTAGTAGTCTGTATGTGCCAGGGTTTGCCACTTGCTCCCCAAAGTACATGATAATCTATACCTGTGCCACACATCGTCTGGAGTTGCAGGGAGCAACATCCCATGGTTGTCAAACCATAGACCTGCAACGCGTGACACAAAGCTCCACAGTAGACTACACTCATCAACCAGGTTTCCATAGTGCCAGATAACTTCGTTGACAACATAGCAGTGGGTTTTGCTGATGGGTGGCCAATGAACTTCAACACAAGTAGAGCCGGAAGATGATCGAATGTGAGATCTCTCTTGAAAATTTCGTCGGATATATCGTGCAGCGTTGTCCATGGTGAGCTGTACATCAATAGCGACTAGTAGGTCATGGGAGGAGCTTTCTTCCTTGTCCCAGTCTGCCACAGTTGACCGTCCGTAGATTTTGAATCACCAAACGTATCAAGAGTATATCGCGCCTTGGAAACAGCGGGATACTAGCCCGTAGTATTGTTCCTAGCTTCGCAGACTGTGGGAAGCCATGTTCTAGTGTTCGCGAAACACAAGTTTGGATACCGGCCTATTGGTCGTAGAACAGGCTGTGGGAGATGAATATTTCTCGGCCTCAGGGTAGCTACTGAGATACAACAGGGCTGGCCATTGGTGACTAAATTTGGCGAGAATTCCCACCGAAGCATTATCTAAAGCTCTCAGTGGACATTCGTAGATGTCGAACTAAGAGACCTTCCTCCATGTAACAAATCGAGGTGACTCCAAGACACTCATTACACGGGTCCAAGCCCATCTGGTGACATTTCCACTTTAGAAAACATCAATGAACAAAAAAGACACAAACGTACGTCATCTCAAGTTCCCGGAATATCACACTTTTGGAAAGTGCATAGGGCTGGAGAGAAGCAGGCTGAAAGTCACAAGGCTATGCAACATTCAAGATCAACTGGTGGAGGCAAGTTATCAAGACAAAAAGGTGAACCCTCGGGACAAGAGAGTGTTGAGATAGCTCGAGCCGTACGGCTGATGTCAGGTAGCATGGAACACTTCATTCACACCATCATTCCGTTATTGCAGAAAAAAAACAGCCAAAGATAGTCAACATTAAGATATCATGCTACCAGGGAGGCTGCGTCCCGCAGCCTCGACCTGTCGATGCTTGAAGCTTCGGGCATTAACATTGTGAGATAGTAATGAATAAACGATGAACATTACTATTGTAATATCATGCTCCGGAATGCTTGATCATTCTCCATTTCTCCCACTCTTCTCCTGGCTTGTTTATTGATACTTGTACCCCACCTCCGTTGGTACATGCATCGCCTTGCCTAAGGAAGTCACCCATCCTTGCTCCTGCGGTTTCCTCACGACCTATCCACCCTCAAATCCACCTCCCCTAACCTCCGCCACGATCCGACGGAGCCCTTCCCTTCCCCCTCGCCTCCCGACGAACCTGTCCCCAATTAGGTAGTGGGCATACATGAAGGTCCTCCTCGTCCCTCAAAGTCCACTCACCCGCCACCTTACGTCCCCGCGCAGGCTGTCCACGAGGTCCTTCACCCGCAGCCTCAAATTCCGTCTTTGTGGCCGAGTGGCGGCCCTTCTGCGCCCGATTCCCTTCTTCTGCAGCCTGACGCTGGGCTTCCACAATGCGGCGCTGAGCTGCCAGAAACTCCCATTGCTGTCTCTCTGCGGCATCAGCGGCGGTTTCTTGGTATGGGTAGGGCCGATGAGACAAGCCCGGCCCTCCTCTCAGTTCTACTGGTGTATCTCCCACATCGGAGTGAACTGAGAGAGCCGAAGTCGCGCTGAAGTCACCAGAGTGCCTATACGACTTCGGCGGGAATCCCTGCATGCCAGGGAACATGAAGCTCCGCTTGGGCTTCATGATGGGGGTTTGATGTGGACTAGAAGTAATACAACAGTTAGTAGATGATTGGTGATGAATGAATATTGGAGATGGAAACTTACGGAGGCATGGTCCACTCCCCACGTTTGGGCAGAATAAGCGGGCTGCCACCGCCGACCTTGTCGCCGTATTCGGCGTCAGGAACCAAAGATGGAGACTGGTCCCCACTAGCCTCAGAGCCTTGATGCGAGCGTTGATGTCTGCTTGATGAAGGCATCTTGTTTTCTGATGATTAGGCTGAAATCGTCAAGATAGGTGCCGGGGGAAAACAAGAAAAGGAAGACAAGTGGATGACAACACCAATGAGTAGACAAATACTACCAGTCTGGATGCAAAGGGCAGCAACGTCATCAGAGGGAAGGTACTACTGTCATACAGGCAGAAATGGAAGGCACGGCAGGTTACAGCCATGGCTTCTGAAGCATGGGTACCATCAGCCTGGGGGAAGGAAAATAGACTCCGCAGACCAGAACGCCCAAACCGATATATCAAGGTGGTTCATAGGATATTGGACCCGGTTCAGTTCTTGGAGGACTCTACGGCCCAAAGCCCGCCACAGCCGTAGTGACCCGACGAGAAAAGGCATTGCCATGGCTCGGGATCAACGCTGGCTGATATCCGCTTTAGCCTCCGTGTTTCTTACCGTCCAGATCTAGTACCATATCGCCAGGCCCACCTGTTGTAGCCGATGGTGTGTAATATTCACCATTGACGAACACAAGTCCAGCTAAGTCAAGTGTTCTCTCGACGCCCACCGTTCCAAAAAAGCTCTTGTTAACCCCAAAATCCAATATAGGCCACCATGACACACTCGGAACGCCCAAAGTCACAGCCCGAGCTAGAAAACCCTCATCGAATGGACGGCATACCCAAGAGTGCAATATTATGTGACACTCCGAATAAAGCCAACTTCCTAGCTATTGGCCTCTTAACGGATATCGGGGTTGACTCGGAAAAGGACCTGGTGGTGTCACCCGTGGGTGTTGACGAGGGCACAGTAAAGACGGATTTCCAGACCCAGCGGCAAGTATACCTTCTTTCCCAGTCTTTCAACATGCTGCTGAGGGGCTACACGATAAGGCAGTCATGAATCGGAGCAATCGAGCTGCCCTTCAGAAACAAAAATGGCCAAGCGACCCAGGGCGAGACGCAGTACGAGGCTCGGCGCACTAGCGAGACGCCAGACAATAACGAAGACAAACTAAACTAGTGTTAGCCATGGAAATTGACTCTATCACATCATGAAGGATAATAAGCTATCATGGATGCGAGTCCAGCTCGATGGGAATACTGGCTGATTGCACAGCTGAATTCGAACGTGGATTGGGCCAAGCCAATGATAGACTCTTCTTGAATCGAGACCAAATCTCATCTCGAAGACAGGAAAATAAAACACGGTAGCTTAGACTTACTTGAAATGTCTGACATTCACGGGATATAGACGTAGTTAGCTGTGGAATACGTGAGATCACTAGACCCAAGAACATAATTTATAGCACGGCTTGAAGTTTGCTTCTTGTGTTGGATGTTTGACATACGTGATCACACTATCAGACAAAATGTCCAGATTTGTGAATATGTCAAACATCTTGCTTGACGGGAAGGACATGGCGGAGTCAATGAAGATAGACAGAAGACACAGTACGGGCTGTATGGAGGGATGTCATTGTTTACTCAGTCGGTGATTGAAGCGAATAGCAAATGTTCATGTTGATGATTGGCCTATTTCAGATGAAACAGTGAAGCTTCTAGAGAATGTCTAACACGAGCGAAAACGTGAACTTGTATCCATTGTTGATTGTATGGGGTCACCATTCAGGCCAGTGTCTGCGTCAGACCATGATACAATATGCCCTTCTAGCTGTTTGCCACCGGCTAGAAGGGCATCGAGAACATGTTCTGTCGACGACTAGAGTTACTAGATATGAGTCCTTCCATTCCTTTGTGCGCCGCTGAGTTACTCCAGGCCTTCCGGGTACGCAGAAAGCTCAGCCGGAGTTTCCGGTAAAGCCAGCTCTGTGCTGTCACTTCTGTGCCGGCGGCCCTCGTCAGACACCATTTTGATGATTCGGCAGGGTATGTTCCGTTACATAGAATTATAGTCCAACCTATCCTCCCCACCGATGCTTTGGCAGCCATCCGCAATGAAAGTGTCATGCTGGCCTAGGTACGGCAGGGGTTCCCGGTGTACCTTGATACTCGCCACGCCGTCAACCGCTGTTAGCCGCCATAGGGAACGAGTCTGAGAGGGTTGATTGATTTGCGGTACTTCAACTGACGGGCTAGAGTCAACTGAGTTGAAACAATCGCATCGCCCCAGGAGAAAACGTTAGAGGGAAAGGTATTTTAGGTGTTTTGAGATGATGGTGAACTCACCCCGCCCACGTCGTATTTGAAATGGCAGATTTGTAATTGTTGTGACGATCAAGTTACCACCCGAGAACAAGTGGGAAGAACAGTTTGGCCGGGGTGGAGTTGCGCCTTGTGATACACCTGAAAAGTTTACTGGGGACAGACTATCACTCCGTAGCGTCATTGAAATAACAGGAGAAATGGCCTATTGCACTCATATGTCTGTGGGCGTAGAGTGACGATCTACGCAAAGTCAAGGTGCTCCTAGAAGCTTATTTCTAATATTGATGAGCCTGAGTCTACCGAGACGGTCTGCTGAAAAAACAATGATCATGGACAGATTCATAAAACATCATATTAAAACATTAATGACCAGTAAAACACCCATTGAATTATTGGAAACGCCCAGTTATTTCGACAATCTAGCCCCACAGCCGTCTGACTTGGACACACCCTCCAAACTACCCCAATTCTATCCCCCAATCGCTCAACTGGTATCTGTATCAGGCCCCCAGGAAAGACTCCTCGTCGGCCTGCCTTCACGAACTTGGCTATACCCTGGCTTCAACATCGTGTTCTGGAAGCAACAAGCTGCTGCTGCCTCACAACTAGTATTGGCCATTGGGCCGAGATGACACAGGAAACCAAATCATCCTGCGTGTTAGCAGTAACAACTGGCGTCGTGGCCCCTGTGTCGGCTCGGGCGTGGTGGTGTCCGGGGCGGTAGATTCCGCCGGAGTCAGCTGCGGTGGGCTATGTATACCATGTCAGTAGACAAGCTCAGTAACGTTGAAAGAGTAGATGAAGACTTACGGAATCATTGGGTACGGATCGACCCTTGGATCACGATCAAGAAAATAACGCCTCTTGATCTTTTCATACTCCAAGGTGAGTACCCTGCGCTCTGCGAATGTCATATCGCGGGGAGGCGAGGGAATGGGTGGGATCAGGCCCATCAAAGGGGAACCGGGTGGGTTCTGACCCAGCAAAGGGGAGTCGGGTCGGGTCAGGTCCATCAAAGGGGGCGGGACGAAAGGCGGAGGAGCCGCGACAACAGGACCCACAGGATTCCCGAAAGGCCCGCCAGCAGCTAGGAATTGTGCGGCGGGGGTCATGGGAATCGGTGCAAAATGGGGTGCGGCACCGAGAGGCATATAAGCCCAGGGACCTGCTCCCTCCGGGTCGGGAAAAGGAGCAACATCGGGAGCAGGATCCTGGGCGACATCGCCGGGGCTATCGTCCCCGATAGGAACGGCCTCGTTGTCGATGAGAGCATTTTCATCGGGACCAATTTGGGCTTCCGGAGTCATAGGCTCATTAGCAGGGTCATATGTAGCATTGATGATGGGCTGAGCATTGCTGGCAGAGGGAACATGAGATGGAACGGGGGGAGTCATCTTGAGAAATTGTTGTTTGTCTGAAATGAGAGGATGGAAAGACGGTTTGAAGACGAGAGAAAACAATGAAGCAAACACAGGACTTAACGAAGGTCTTTATAGCCTGAAAGGCACACTGTAGCTTCAGGCGGTATGTCTGTGGTGTCAGTGGGTTGGAGTGATGCATCAGGTACTTTCAGTGCTATAGATATCATCTAGGCAGGTATCATGCACCTGTAATAAGTTATAGTCAGTGTATTCAGCGACAAGTTTCAGAGTCTACACTCTTGAGCGGCCAATCAGATTGAATCTTTCGCCTATTGGCCTCGGTGAACCCACTGATCTTGAGTTTGTTTTGCCCTGTGTCGACTATAAACTTCTAGCAGTATACTCCTTCCCAACTAAATGGCCGTCAACTAATCTGGACGAGATTGCAATCCACAATCGATGCAACTGGACGCTCCTGCCTAACTCCGTTCAATCTGGAAGCAACTTGATGGTCCACTGTTGGGTCACTGGTTTTAGCGACTTATAGAACATCTACACCCCAAGACACGGTAGGACAAACTGAGTAGTTCCAAAAAAGGAAGTCGCCCCACGGTACCTGCGTAAAAATTCAAGGTAGGAGCGTTGTTGCTGATCTTCTGGCACTGGAAGAATGTACTATTACTACACCAGACTTTATAACACTGATAGTGGGAAAAGATTTAGAGCTCTCTAGGCCTGAGAGCCGTAGGCGCAATTACCTACAACACGCGCCCTGGCATTACCCACCATCAAACTCTGCTGGGCATGAGTACTTGGGTCTCTGGAATGAAACCACGGCCAATCAAGTTTCCTACACAGCGTTCAGCGATGTTCACACGCGTAAAACAACTATAGCTATCCACTTTAAGGGGCCACTAAAATATTCAATGACAGCTGCATGAGTGCCACACGCACCAAGAGTCCAGACCAGCAGGCAGTCAACGACCAAGTCCTGTTAACTTACCGGCTTAGTTAAGTGAAAAGTCACATTTAGCCAGTGTGTGTTCAAATATCGGTCGCTCTATGTAGTCTGTGATGAGATTCACTTTTGTCTGCTTCGTCAGTAACCTGCTGGAAGTTAAGTAGTGTACTATCAACTCTGAGCCTCTAGGAGCACACGTGAGTCTTAGACGTCGGTAGCTACGACTCAGGCGCACTAAGCTGACATTTCTGCGTCTCTTCATAATACCTGCGCTCACGTAGAGTACCACCTCATTGTGACCCTTCATACTACACTGTCTACCGTTGATGGTTGTTATGACCTCAGCGACTAAAAGGTTGCAACTTGTGCGTGACCCTGATTATAACGGACAGCAACCCTATCTAGGACCGCCGGTCAGCGTAAATGCAATCTCGGACATGTCAGATTGTACCCCGTCTGGAGGTCCCGGTTCGGGTTGGTGATAGTCAGGCTTTGGGTTGTGCAATAGATGTCGCAACGCCTGATAAGCGCTGATATCACCGACACTAATAACAAAGACCAAAGAATCCATCTTTTTGGCGCAGTGGTACTGGCATAGCTCCCGAAAAAACACTAGCAGGGTGCTATAATGGTCAGTTGCCGTATTCATGCTGAGGTATCTATGAAGTAGTGTTTTACAACTCACATGTCAGTTCATATATAACGTGAAATATCAGCTCGTCTTTTAATCTTCGTAAATCATTGCCGATATCACCCTAACACTGATATATCTCCTGTTGCCATCGGTCTGTAGGGTTACGGACCCTAGCACAACTATTGGAGCAATTGGTGGTTGCCCGATTGGGAACAACGCAACGACATCAACGTGACGACCTCGATAACTGTCTCAGTGGAATCGATAAAAATTCCGTCGAAATGTGCACATGTTTATATCATTGATCATACTAATCATAGTAACTACGAATGTCTACCATTTAGAGTCCCTCTCAGCTACCCTTTTGTGGCGACGCTCTTTCGCACACACACACACACACGTTACACCATGATATCAATCACCTTATAGGGTAGTTGCCGTGATGATTTTGGGTTTTCTCTTTTTGTGTCTCGTTGTTGCCTGGCCGTTGTGAATATAGATTTCCACGCACAGAGGGACCTTATTTCTTTCGCTCTGGTTTTTCTTCCTCCTTTTTTTCTTTTCTTCTTCTCCAGTCACATCATCGGCTTCCACCTTTCTTTATTTTCGTCAACAGCAACCTGCACTAGGCATACTTCAACCTCCAGTTCGCTTCCATCGATCGCGCAGGTCAAACAAGTTCTTCGCCCACTTTAATATCTGCACGATTCTTTTGTCTACCTTAGTAGTAAGTTCATTTTCATCCATCCATCAATCAAACAAATGACTTTGAATGCTAACGCATCCAATATTCAGCAAACCCGGTCACATCTCAACACTTCCATCCACTGCATAAGAGCCTCATTACTCTACATCCCGCGAATTACTATTGCCCCGACTCAGACTTTCTCTGTCCCAACATCCAAGTTCTTTCAAACACAAATATCCATCATGTCGTCCCAGCAGTCCGGCAATTCTTGGGGCCAGCAGACGTCCCAGGATAACAGCTCCCAGGGCAACAGCGGCTCTTCCCAGAGCCAGGGTTCCGGTGGCCAGAGCTATGGCGGCCACACCACTGTCTATGGTAACGGCCCTTGCGCGTGCTGCACTTCCCGCGGCGGCGGCTCCTACGGCCCCAATGTCACGGAGGCTGAGAAGCGCCATTAGTGTTGCCATGGCCTTCGACTACTCTTCATTGGCAATTGATGCCCTATGAAATTTCCTTTGTTGCGTTTTGTCGACTTGTTTTGTTTTATGTGGGAGAGGCATGTCAATATACCCCAAGCAGCCATTGCTTGACCGACTGTCCACCCCTTGTGTTTTGTTTTTGTGGCTTTCTTTCTTTTGTCGTTCAGTTCTATTAATTGAGGCTCATATTGGCTATTCAGACTATCGTCATAGTAGTGCATGTATATAATGGTTTTCACAAAACCCTGTGTGTCCGGTGAATGTAAATCGAAAGTCCAGCGATCATGCTATCGTCGCCCTGGTACATTGTCGCCGTGATCAAAGACACCACCCAGACTCTGATGAATCAAACGATAGGATTACTTGTAGCAGCGCCTTTCGTGACTCTCATTGACAAAGGATGAAGGCACTTTGGCCTTTACTGTGATTATCCAGACAATTTCCACTAGCTAATCTGGTACGTTGGTACATAGGCAATGGTATAATATGGAAATAAAAACGGGATTCTCTTCTAAGCTTCTTTCTATTATCTACGTGTCATGTCGCTCTGGGCCATATGTTATCCTGGTGACATCACAAGAGTGATCCCTCCAAAGGAGTATGGGCGATTGATCAGCTCTAAGAGATCACGTTTTAATCTGTGGCCCGGCTGTTCCGATGTAAGGGTACTGAATATGTTGGGGATATAGTCTCTCACTCTCTCTATATTTCTCTCTTCTTCTCTTCTTTTTCTAGATAGATAACTGATCCAACAGTAACTGAACTACAACCAATACAACTATCTTGACCCCTTCTCCATACTCTGATATTCACAGTGATCACTATACTTGAGCGCCTCCCTGTTAAGGAAACCCCAGTGTCGAGCTATTCCTTCAATGTTTGATTGTGTCTGGTGATGCTTTGTCTGGACTTTCTCTCAGCTTCTGGCCGGCTTCCATGGGAGTTTTTGATGGTTTGTAGTGTTGTTCCCCAAACTTTCCAAGGACCCTCTTTGTGTATTGCTGTTGGTGTAGTTCAAGGACTTGTGATTCCATGTTTCTAGATATTTGAATTCCCAGGAAGGTATTTATTTCGCCAAGGGATTGTATTTGGATTTTTGACTCCAGTTTCTTGACCAGGTGTTGTATGAATGTGTTGTTTTCACCTGTGATGATGATGTCATCTACATGGCAGACAAGAATTGTTAAAGGTTGGAGTGTGATGAATATACCTTCGTCACTTGGTAGACACTTGAAGTGGAAATCTTTTAAAACCTTGGATAAGAATTGGTACCACAGTCTTGGTGATTGTTTTAGACCGTAAAGGGCTTTGTTGAGTTTCCCAATTTTGGACTTGGCGTAGTGACCTTCTGGTAGTTCGATGAATATTTCAGTATCAATCTTGGCATGGACAAAAGCATTCTTGTAAAGATCTGAAATCGAGCAAGTCCTGAGATCGCTATAGAAGCGTAGGGCCAATGATAATAGGTGAACTGTAATGTAAACAGATGTGGAGCGGCATTGTCACGGGGTACAATTAGTTCCCTACGTTTCTCCCCCAACTTCTCCTCCTAAACCACCTAACCGGACCCATGACCGCTTAAAAGCTTCACCCGCCGCTTAAAACCAGCCAAGGTTTGTATCGGGAGAGCCTTCGTGAGGCCATCGGCCGGCATCTCCGCAGTTGGGCAGTACTCCATTGTAAAGGTTTGGCGGGTACACTGCTCCCGAAGCCAGAACCGGGCCAAGTCGACATGTCTCATCCGCGATGTCATCACCGCGTCAGGGGAGAGCATCGCCCTTATGGTGTTGACATTGTCGCAGTGGAGAACAATGGGTGTTGGCACAGAGATGCCAAGCTGTGACATAAAGCGGCGAAACCAGATAGCCTCACGCGCCACCGACTGGGCCGCATACATCTCGGCCTCTGTAGTCGAGATGGAGTCGTCGCCTCTTGTTTATCACCAAACCAAGACGATTTCACCTTAGACTGTGACAATTCTGGACGTCGTATTGGAGCTGTGGCCAATCCGCTTAGGTAGTCTGAGCACGCTTTCGTGCGGTCTTGCTGAGTTGTTGGTGTTGAAAATGGCGTCGGTGAAGGTGGATAACGGCGCGGCCCGGTACCCTTTGTCAAGACGTCGGCTATTTGCTGATCGGTCGATATATACTCTATGGATAGCAGACCCTGCTGAACGATCTCTTTGATGTATAGGTCGGAAACCTTGATATGTCTAGTTGCCCTATTGGTGGTATCCTTTGTAGCGGTTACTTCTGTCTGGTGGACCGCTAGTAACAAAAATGATGTACCCTATATTATACAGAGTGTGTGTGCTCTTCCCCTTTTCCCTATCCATATACGAGGCATCGGACCAGACGCTCAACGGGACGTTGGAGGGAGAGAAGACAATACCATATGACTGCGTCAGAATGGTATGGCGGGCAGGTTCCAACATGGTGATCCAGTGATAAGCCGTGGGGTTGGCATTGAAGGAGCCGAGAGCTGAAACGGTGAAGCTCACGTCTGGTATGGTATTGATTGATAGCCAGATAAGGGAGCCCAAAAGACGTTGAAACTGCTGTTGTGAGATTTCACGATAATGGGAGCGGCTTGATTTGGAATATACAACGTTCTTCCTCTTAACTGTTCTTTCTATCTCCAACGTGTCACGTCGCCCAAGACATACACACGAGAGTCACCCCACTCCCCAAAGAGATCCGTGCATAGACTCTCCTCGTGACTGGTGTAACCATCTTGTGTGAGGGGTCAATATAGTCACACAGAATCGGACAGTAAAGACAGGTTACAAGGAGTTCGATAAAGAACAAGACTAAGCTACCTACTGTTGGCTGAGTAGGCCGGTAGATCTCGCGTGGTGTTGTGATATGCGTCAGGACTGTTTAATCAGTATGAGCTATAGAATAGAAAAGCTGACCATTAATATGTCGACTGTCCCTTCTCCTGTTAACACCCTTGTGTTCGGATGTAGTCCAGACAGACGTTCGGCTCTAGAAACATACGGTGGTTCACCGGAGAAGTGGTACGGATTGTCCAACCACTGGAAATTATGTGTTAGTCAACTAAAATTCATGATAGGCAAAGCAGGAGCAGCTACTTACGCTGTGCTGTGCCAAGTACCATTTTGGGTTGACAGGATAATTTCTCCAACCAAAGCTCCATGTCATATTCCAACGGCCCTTTTATAGCTTCTTGGGCACATCTCTCTGTATATACATACTCTCAGTCCCACAACATATCACAACCTTGCATAATTCGCGAGATACCGGTCCCCATGAACGGGATTGAGGTTCATGTTTTCGGGGTTGAAAAGACGTGGAGGGTTTGGCTTGTCATATACTTGTCTGATCGGATACAAGGCGTTGCGCGCGGGACGGCCATCCAACTCGGGAGCCATGCGCCAGAGTGGCCATTGTGGATCTGAAAAACTGTCTTTGATGGTGGTCAGATCAACAGTGAACTTTTCTGTACCAAGCATTAGGTCATTCCAGAAGAGAGCCTCGGCAGCTTTAAGCATGGCCGAAACACCAGCACGCAAATGGTTTCATACACTCTGTCAAGGCTACCTCTGCCGTTGAACCGATAAGATTTGAGATCCTTGTGGCAGTATTCAGTCATACTGTTGCTGTAAACACCAAAGTTGGGATAGCCTTTGACATAGGCTGTAACAAAATGGTGCCGCCAGGCAATGTAATGCCGACTGATGTAGTCTATGATTCGCGGCTGGCCAGCATAAGCCGCCCTGAAATTAAGCCAGCGATCCCAAAACTCTTGCGTTGAATACGCATTCATGACTTGACGCCACGTCGACACCAGTGAATCGCAACCTGCCTCCCGGCCCATACCAACCCATTTGAGCTTTGCATTAGCGGCCATGTTTTTGTTGACATGTCATTGGGAGCCCGGGGTCGATACCTGAGCCCTTGAGAAACTTGGCCAGCCACATGCCTTCTCGAGTTGCTTGTGCGCATGCTACTAGTTCTGCCTCCGTTGTCGACGTTGTGACGCATCCTTGTTTGCTCGCGTGGGGAGTCCAGTGAATGCCGTATACGAGCACCACAGGTCCCTGGAGTGACTTGTAGCCGTCCCGGTCGCCGTAGGATGCATCGCCGAACACCTCCAGTCAAAGAATTCTCTCAATATGTTTGGTTGTCGCAGGTGTCGCACGACATCCCCTTGCCCGTTGACGTTCGTTTTGAGTACCAATTCGTCTAGCTACAACCACACCACCAGCCGTTAAACACCCTTCTTCGACATCTCTGACCGACCCCGTCACCAACAAGCTCTCAGTGGGCACCGCGTGAAAGCGGTCCGCCCCAGTGTCAATAAGACACCGACCAAAACTTAAGCTGCTCGGGATGGCGTGGTTAACAGATGTAAACGTGGGAAGGGAGACGGGGTGTAGTTGCGTACCTATTGAATCCTCTTCAGTCAGATCGTATAGAGGATTCTCGCCTTCCAAAACTTGGAATCGACTGCCGGCAGCGCCGGGCTTCTTCTTGGGAGGCTGGGCAGAAGCCTTCCCTTTTTGGTCGCATTGCCACGAGAAGTGGCCATTCTTGCTGCACTTAAAGCACACCAGGGGACCTGGGTGCTTCTTCTTTGGTGTGCCCGCCTGGGCCATGGCGTCGGACCTGGCGTTCAACACCGCACAAAACGTAGCATATGATCTGTCGACCATAAGCTCAGCCACACCTTTCTCAGTTGGTTGTAGAGCAGCAACCAAAGAACCTAATCTCATGTCCTTAGACACCGAAATCTCCAGGGCACTGGCAGAAGCCAGAAAGTCAGCATGCCTCTTGACGACTTCACGCAAAGTCTCCTTGGGACGTCTCCTGAACGAGCACAGCTGCGTCCAGAATCTCGCTCGCTCCCGCGGGAGCTGCGCCTCCATCAATGCCTTGACCTCGTCAAGAATCTTGGTAGGATCCTTGAGGTCAGGAGTAATCTCTCCGCGGAGAGTCGCTCCCAGGGATCCCATCAACTCCCGGGAAATGGCCGCAGCCGAAGAACTGTTCAGCATCTCTAGCTCATCGCTGTCGGTGCGGATATGCTGCATAGCAGCCTCGATGCCTAAAAGCCAGTTGGAGTACCCCCCAATGTCCTCTAGGACTTCCTCATCCCGGGGCCAGCAAGCCTCCCGGATATCACGAATGTCGACCTTGATCTGTTCAAGGCCGGCACCGATCTCAGCCTCCGCCTTCGTTTCCTTGGCCTGGCGACTGCTCGATCTTGTTTGTACAGACGACATTGCTTCTGAGTAAACAAGGTGGAAAGAAACAAGTCCAACGTAGTACGGCTCTTTTGGGTGAATCAATGGCGGATTCGGCGGGACAGTAGGACTCGATGGCGGGACACGTGTCGAGGGTCGGGGTTCGAGTTTCCCTTTATAAAAGATTCAGTTATCGTAATTCGCTCCCTACGCAGTAAGGTGGCACCCGGGTTTGTTTGTCCCGAATGTGGCATCAATGGCAACTTCATCCGTTCTCTGTACTAACTCCTGAAGTATGTTTTCGAAAAAGATGATGATACCGCGGCGGTTTCCGCATTTGACCTCACACGTATCTTCATTGGTCTTCTCCTTAATCAAGAGTTTAGCAGAATCCCACGGATCGCTATCCCGCCACCACTTAGCCTTGTGGTGGTCGGACCAAAAATTGTAGACTTGGTGAGAAGCAACACGAGCACGTTCTTCCCGTTCAATTTCTGGTGTTACGAGCAACATCTTGTACAATTGGGAGGGCTCAATTTGATGTTGCTGTTCAAGAAGTCGATGACACTTGGGCTCATGTCAACGACGACGTAGGGGCTGTGGTGCTCGTGGATGATCTTAATTTGGAGCTTGCGCGAGTCCGGGTACAGGTATACAGAAAGACCGGCCACAAGAGTTTCTCTCCGTACGCCAACCGTCAATCTTGGGATTGGGGTTTCTGGGTGCAGCATGCATCAGTAAAGCAGTGGACAATTTATCATCGAGAGAAAACTGAAACCAACTAATCTTATGGGCATGGGAATAGTTGGTAGCTTGCGCAAGAATGAGAAGTTCATCAAACTTTCGGATATGAGTCTCGATGTTCGTTGTTCCTTGGTGAATAGTTTGTACCTGGTTGGTGGCCCGGGTAACGGCGACCGGGCCTTCGAACTTGGCCTTCATTGACAAAATGAAGGTTTCAACAGTGAGCGTATTGGTGGCGCGGAGCTCCTAGACCTTCGCCGTCATGAAACGGGCTGCGTGGCCGGTCATCCGGTTAAGGACAACCGCGATAAATTCAGCCTCAGCGCCGGGAAATTCCTTATCGACGGACCACTTGCTTTCCAGCTGTTGGTAATAAGTTGGGAAGTCAGAGGAGCGGTCGTCTGAAAAGGTGGGGGGTTCGATGCGGGGACGCGCACGCGACGGGAACTTCTGGCCCGCAGGGTCTCGCAAGAGATGGCTGAACAGCTGGAGGTCAGCACCGTTGGCGGTGAGGTATTGTTGGAGACCATTAAGGTCATTGACAGCGCGGAGGCTGGCCGCGAGCTCTTTGTCAAATGGGTATGTAGATGTGATAGCACGGTGGCGTCACAGGAGTGACCCCTGCACAGCATTATTGGTGATTGGGCAGCTGTGGGAGGTCACGTTTCGACCTGTTGACCAGCTATTGTGATAGACGGGCGCTTAATATGTTGGGGATATAGTCTCTCCCCCGCTCCCTCTTTCCGTCTTCCCTGTCTCTCTTCTAGTTACATAACTGTTCCAACAGTAACTGAACTACAACGAACACAACTATCTTGGCCTCCTCTCAATACTCTGATATTCACGAAGATACTCACACTTGAGCGCTCTTCCTCTGACATTTGGGGAAGAGACGGGCCAGAAATACCGGACAGCTGAGTATCACACTCGCTCATATCTGAAGGCATTACTCTGCTGTCCAGGAGCTTGTCAATTGTTGGTTCCACAATGTCTCGGTTTGGAGCCGGTCTTCATGAAGGTTGATCTGTAGCAATCCTCATCCAGCTGGTCCACCATTCCCGTGCGTTTCTGTGGTTTCTTCCGCCCCCCATAATGTGCAGCGAATGTCTCTACGCGCAATCAGGATGTGGTAAAGTTGAACTTCAGAAATGTTTGTTCAAAGGATGTGGGCTCAAGGGACAAAAGATCAGAGCACCACAGGAGTCTCGGCAAAGGTGTATCAACTGAACACTGAGCCTGGAACCTTGCATCCCATGACACAAATTGGGGAGACTTAATAGTCTCTATTACCATAGTATGAATGGCAATGGTATAAATGTAACACTTGCGTGATAAGCCTCTTGTACGGCCGTTCATCAACTCCAAGTGGGTATTCCAGTTGGGCTAAGAGGAGGCACACTATTGGGTGGAATTACCCTTTTCCAGCGCCGCACCCTAGCCCAAGACTTTGAACGGCCAGGCAGTGAGTTCTTCATCAGCAGCCCTAGGAGAATTTAAGCTACCGGAAGCTGGGTCGTAGTATATCCAGTTGTCTTCGAAAGAGAAAGTCTAGATACACAGGAGCCAATTCTGCCGCCCTAAATAGGAGTACTACAATTGACTTTGACTGTCTGGTGAACACCTAGTAACAATTCGGAGCCTGAGTCAGGCAGCAGTTGAAATAGAGGGCAAGTGGGTGAAGATGTGCCAAGGTATCCCGTGTGATACCGGTGACACTAATTGTGATAAATGATTCGCTAGAGAGCGAAAGTTTTAGTGCGCAAAAGGCTTTAACCGTGATAACTAGGAATCTGCAGGACATTGGCATTGTCCTCTTGGAATGGCCGGAACGCCGAAAAAAGTGAAATCTATTACTCCGGTCAATATAAGCTTTTTCAATAATCCGGGGCAACCACTTACTTCTATATTAAGCCAAAGGAGCCTCACAGATAAGACTTCTAGGTGACTCAGGGTAGCCAAAAGCGCATATGATCTAAGGTTAAGGCAAGATAGCCCTTGGACTTCGTCGTTGTGTGGTCCGCCAAAGTGTGGCAGGCGATGTAGGCCTGGGCTCGTAGGGTGCGAGTTCACGACGAACTATGTACGACCGGCGTATTGGGCGAGATTCTTTCAAATCCCCGCGGTAGCAACCCATCTAGCGGACAGTACACCGGAATTGCCTGGATCTTAGGGCAAGCTCCTAAGCAAGGAAACTTGACCCGAGCTGGCTTCTAACCGATCGAGCCAAGGTTATTGCAAATACCATTTAGTGAAACATATGAGAATTTATGCGGTGGATTGTGCTCCAAAATGCCAAGTGACATGAAAGAAATTGAAGTGTGTAGCTTGATAAGTTCATCATTGAATATACGCGAGGCGTGTTTCGGAGAGTTATTAACTCAATTGAGGAGTGAAGCGGGGTAAGCCACCATTAACCCTAACTTGGTTTCTTATCTTATCTGTGGGGGCCATCACGCCCGAAAGGCACCCGCTGATCAACGGTAATATTAGCCACCAAGTTGGTTGGGGGCATGGTACATACTAAGTTAATAGAACCCTTTTGTCTGTAGATTTGCCTGCGCATTATCTCCCACTACTGGTCGGGTCTTATGCAAATTATTGCGATCCATAGACCTACCAGCAAATGTCAAATTGTGCCCTGACTGGAGGTTACGGTTAGGGTTGGTGGTGGTCAGAGCTAGGGTTCTTGACAGCAGATGTGATCACCTGATGTTCACCGATATCACAACCCGTAATAGAGATACAAGCATTCATCTTTTCAGTGCAGTTGTAATCGCATAAACAGAAACAATACCAGGTTGCTGTGCAAAATAATGTTTATTGAAGGCTAATTGTAGTTAGGTCTAAGTTTCTCTGCAGATAAACGCGATTCACTGTATCAGTCCCTGGTTTGTCTCCCTGAATATCTTTGAACCTTCCGCTACCTGTGGTAAGCTAATAACACCATATTGTTGATTTTACGTTGAGCGATGTTTCCCCACTCCTCGTAAATTGCGTTGTTGGGTCCCTGGTGGGACTTTGCGTTGGTTGGCATCCGACTCAACTCTTCTCCGTAGCTCTTTGCGATCTTCCGCTTGAGCAGACTCCAAACCTCCTCGATGGTTCAGATCCGGTCTACAGGCCGACCAATCCACCACAGGGATCTTGTCCTCCCGGATCTACTCCTATACAGTTGCCGAAATGTGAATGGCGGCACCGTCTGGCATGAAAATGCCACCACTGGGACATAGTCCAGGCACCAGTGGTAGATTGTCGTTGAGTATACGACGATATCCTTAACCGTCCAGGAATGTCTGTCTGTTAAACTGATATGTTCGGTCATACCTCTTAATCACTGCGTCATCAAAATCTGTGATTTCAATAGACGGGCGGTAAAAAATCTCATTTATCCGAGTCCAGGTTATAGTCCTGGTGCGGTTGTTAGGAAGTCGGATTGTCTCCGGAGCCTTGACACCATGGTCAAGAGCATGGCAGACCGTCGTGACAATTAACAGGCTTTTAACGTTGAAGGCAACGCCCCATAAGTCGTCTCCGGCTGGAAGTGCAATAGGGTTAGATATACCCGTGCACGTGCTAAACTGTTTTTTTTTTCGGGCTGTGCTTCCTGGTCTTTGTGTGGTACGATAAGCTCAGAGCTCATGCAACTTCCCAAATAGGAAACATTATTGACCTACACGGGAACTACCTAGGTTCAACTGAACAACGCGGAGACGAAGGGGTTTGTAATTGGAGATAGAAGTGATGGAATGAGGGATATGTCAATTAAAAAAGACGGGTGTGCATTGCATGGTTGTGTTCTTGTATGGTTTTAACGCATGCATGGCTGTGAAGGGGTAGAAAATTGCACACTACCCATTTATGTAGTGGCGTCACCCACGGACAAGGCCCCGATAATCTTGGTGACTAGATAGCCATGAAAATCAAGTCCGCCCTTTCCCATGTAAACTCGGCAGGAGGCCACACACCCACAAAAGTGTTGCATCGGGACTGCCCGCCCTAAAATGAGGGTATGTCGGGCCGCGCCGAAAGTGGAGCTGGATGTGCCGAGGTCCCTCTGGATATGTAATCATTGGCGGGGGGCTCCGCAGTTCTAGAAACATTCCATTTGTCAGCCACGGTCACCGGACGCCAGCGCGCCTTCCCCCACAACGGTAGAGGCTAGACACACGGGCCACAATGATCGTATTTAGAGTTCCAAGACCCACATTTCCCGGTTTAATCGCCGTAGGACCCACAATTCGCGGCTGCCATTTGTAGAATGAAATCGTTTCTGCCTAGAGTCCCCAATCAGTAAGCCGGATTCTGCGTCTATAAATTGGCTCCCATTCCCCCCCAAAAGTTTCCAAACTTCTTCCTTTTCTTCTCTCCATCTCAGAACGCCAAGATTCCCAACACCAAAAAATCATTTTACAGTAAGTCATCAAAAGAAATATGTCGTTATACGCCAAGAATCAAATTGATATTTGTCGATGTGGTCTTGCCTTTGAAACTGACCAGGATTGACTTTAGACATTCTCGACAACTCTCGACGCTTCTTCGATTGCTGACTGCTTCCGATGATCATACTATGCGCTGCCTGGTGCTCCCGTTGCCTTGATCAAAGTTGGTAGAGCTTTACTCGAGATAACGTAGGACTCCGCGTGGCGCATAGATAGGTAGGAACGACTGGTCAGTGGCAACTGGCCTCAGCAATTGGCTGCAGTCCCCTCGACACCCGATAACCGTAGTATCTGCGGGACTCGGCACGACCTCCGGCCGGAACACCTGGCAGTTTGGCTGTGAGGGGCGGATCGGTTGGTTCTGTGTCGTGTGTGCGGGTTATCGCCAAGGCCTGCGAAAGGTCTTGTACTAACGCTCGGGTATTGAGGGCAAGGCTGTATCGTGAGGCTGACCACCATGCACGCCTACCACCAATACTGGACTATTGGTAAGTTATCCGTTCTAATACTTCGGCCCTGTTCTTGATACCATTATCTCCATAGCTCATGTCGGCTGGCGGTCTATTGTTATCTGACTTCATTGTGCTAACGCGTCATAGAACCATCCCAACGCCAAACGACCATGACGATGACCGACGACGACCGACGACGACCGACGACGACCGACGACCGCCGATTGCGACGATGACTGACCAGCGACGACAATGATGACCGACAGCCACCGACGACGACGATAACTAACGACGACTACCAATGACTTCGACAACAATGGACATAACATGACACCGAGAGCCATCAGTTGGAGCCTTCGGGCTATTAGTCTACGGGCTATGGGGTTTGACCAGTACTTCGACGCGTTCGGGCACTTGGTCAACGGTGGTGCCAGCATTAACGCCGGTGGGTGTTCGGGCATCTGACCGGACGTTCGTGTGGGGGACTGATGGCTCTCTCTGGGTTCGTATTCTTACTATTTCGTTTCTTATTTGGCCGGTTGTGGGGGTCTTAGACCGCTGGGGTTCGACGCCATCTTAGATGGCTTCGAGTGGGTTACCAGGTAGAGCCGGTGATGATGCCGGCTCTACGGGGTACACACCGGGCAACTTCTTTTTCTTTTCTTTCCTTTTTCTTGGCCGGTTGTGGGGGTCTTAGACCGCTGGGGTTCGAAGCCATCTTAGATGACTTCGAGTGGGTTACCAGGTAGAGCCGGTGGTGATGCCGGCTCTACGGGGCACGCACCGGCCAACTTTTTTTTCTTCTTTCTCTTTTCTTTGTTTCTTTTTTATTGGCCGGTTGTGGGGGTCTTAGACCGCTGGGGTTCGAAGCCATCTTAGATGGCCTCGAGTGGGTTTCCAGGTAGAGCCGGTGATGATGCCGGCTCTACGGGGTACACACCGGGCAACTTCTTTTTCTTTTCTTTCCTTTTTCTTGGCCGGTTGTGGGGGTCTTAGACCGCTGGGGTTCGAAGCCATCTTAGATGACTTCGAGTGGGTTACCAGGTAGAGCCGGTGGTGATGCCGGCTCTACGGGGCACGCACCGGCCAACTTTTTTTTCTTCTTTCTCTTTTCTTTGTTTCTTTTTATTGGCCGGTTGTGGGGTCTTAGACCGCTGGGGTTCGAAGCCATCTTAGATGACTTCGAGTGGGTTACCAGGTAGAGCCGGTGGTGATGCCGGCTCTACGGGGCACGCACCGGCCAACTTTTTTTTCTTCTTTCTCTTTTCTTTGTTTCTTTTTTATTGGCCGGTTGTGGGGGTCTTAGACCGCTGGGGTTCGATGCCATCTTAGATGACTTCGAGTGGGTTACCAGGTAGAGCCGGTGGTGATGCCGGCTCTACGGGGTACACACCGGCCAACTTCTTTTTCTTTTCTTTCTTTTTTCTTGGCCGGTTGTGGGGGTTTTAGACCGCTGGGGTTCGAAGCCATCTTAGATGGCCTCGAGTGGGTTTCCAGGTAGAGCCGGTGGTGATGCCGGCTCTACGGGGTACACACCGGCCAACTTCTTTTTCTTTTCTTTCTTTTTTCTTGGCCGGTTGTGGGGGTCTTAGACCGCTGGGGTTCGAAGCCATCTTAGATGGCCTCGAGTGGGTTTCCAGGTAGAGCCGGTGGTGATGCCGGCTCTACGGGGTACACACCGGCCAACTTTCTTTTCCTTCTTCCTTCTTTTCTTTCTCTTCGTTTGGCCGGTAGTGGTGGTCTTAGACCGCTGGAATCCGATGCCATCTTAGATGACTTTGAGTGGGTTACCAGGTAGAGCCGGTGGTGATGCCGGCTCTACGGGGCACGTACCGGCCAGCTTCTTTTCCTTTTTCTTTCTCTTCTCTTTCTTCTCGTGTGGCCGGTTGTGGGGGTCTTAGACCGCTGGGGTTCGACGCCATCTTAGATGACTTCGAGTGGGTTACCAGGTAGAGCCGGTGGTGATGCCGACTCTATGGGGCACGACCCGGCCATAAGATTTGTTTTAGTCTATCTTTTAATATAATTCGTAGGCGTTCTGTACCACATCTCTGCATCATATGGTCTGTCAATGTTAAATGCCCCTGATAATGTGATATCTGTTTGCAATACCCCATATACCTGATTTGGTTCGTTGGCCAATGGCTCGTCACGTCCCCCATAGTGTGACTGCTACGTGTCTAACACCAATAGATTTGTTATACCGATATACTAGGTCGTCGTTTAAACCGTCTGATATCTATCGTGCTGCGAAACAACCTGTGCTTGATACTAGAAGACCATTTGTGCGCCACAAGTCGGAAACAAGCTGACAGGACCACTTGTCTTGGCTGTCTTGTAGTTCTGCTGTGAACTCAACCCCACTCAACTTCCATGACATCTTGTTCCCTATTTGATCGGTTTCCTAGGCTCTCTGTATCATCTTGGCGTTGCCCTTGACGCCCTTTAATCCTCAGTATGGTGTCTAGTATGGTACCGCCTTCATTATGTCGCGGTCACACCATGTCATGGAAGGAATTATCATGCTTCAAAACGTCCCAGTGCATTAATCTTGAACTGGGTTCTGGTCACACGACCATAGTTTGATCATTCCGTGACCAATGTATTAAGCCCTATGTACGCTTTGCGCTAACTATCGCTAATCACCTCCACCGGCTAGATGCAAGATATAGCGCATGTTATGTTCACCGTTTTCATGTGGAGCGATATATGTATTTGGGTAGGGAAGACACGTAAGCAGTATTGTGATGTAGTCGCTCCGTGCTCTCAATTAACCCATGACATCATTCGCAGGTCCGGTACAACGATCCCCGGGAGATTAATTTGCACAGAGTCCACACGATCCACAGTCTGTCAAGCCGAAGTAGCTTCTAAGATGCAACTGTCGGTGTGACAGACTCGTATTTCATGCCATGATGATTGCAAATTGTCAAATACGCTTTGTGCGATGCCATTCGCTGCCTTCATTCACACTCTTTTGTTGAGAACGATTAACAAAATACTGGTATGGGTAATGTGGCTCGACCCCTGTGTTCCTATCGGCCTGTTTGGCCGGTACTCCCAGTCGAGGCGCAGATATATTTACCACTATCTGAAACACCATATTTAACTGAGCAGGACATTATTTATCTGGCAGTCACTCGCTACCACTCATAGCTGATGACAGCCAGACCCTTTTTGTTATACCGCACGTCACTATAACACAGCAGCCAAAAAAGGTTATCCCTCAAAGTAAGGCATATCTAAGCGGCTGTTGAGATGCCCTGACGTCACTTTTTCATTGGCATGTTCTTTCTTTGGCCTGCAATGACCTTGATGTGTCAGTACTTCCAAGTTCAGTGTCATAGTGGTGCTCCTACTGTTCTCAAAGGTACCTTGAAGCTAAAACGAACATACATAACAGTGACAAGATATCATGGATAGCATTCTTATGGAGATGTTTGGTTGGTGCCAACGCTAACTCAATCGTATGGAAGGTCTTGATCTAGCAAAGCGTAAACCACTAAAGCTCAAAGAGTCTCATGTCTAATACATCTCGTCGCAAGCGACAGTGCACAAGCATGAATAGAAGTGTAAATGTAATCCGTCATGTTGCCATTGTGGCGCTCGTTGGGGTAGGACATCCCATGTGTCAAGCATAAACCAATGTCCACGCGGGTGTCGAGAATCAACCATTTCATACCGTTCAGGTTGTGGTAGCACATAGAAGTCGAAATAGCAATATCTGGCGTAGGAGCTTTGATACCGCAAGAAGCCAAGGGCGAGATGGCGGACAAGACAGCCCCTGTGGCCAACAGAGTTGCCCTCGCATACAAAGAAGTACTCATAATACACACTATCGTCGCTGTAACATAATGGGAGACACTCGCGACATCGGGGAGATCTATGATGTGGTTGAGAGTATGATGAGCTATTATTGTTAGGCTGACTGTACATGTTGCTAAATCAACTTGAACCAAGAGAGGAGGGAAGACGTGCAGAATACATCTTCACCTATGTATAATCGCTGTCGGAAAGCTTCTGACGTTACTGTA
Source organism: Huntiella abstrusa (assembly GCA_025685495.1). NCBI lineage: Eukaryota > Fungi > Ascomycota > Sordariomycetes > Microascales > Ceratocystidaceae > Huntiella > Huntiella abstrusa. The sequence goes on along the minus strand of JAJNMT010000213.1, from coordinate 6,871 downwards.
GCTGATCAGTCACAGTATTCTCCCCCACCTGCAGCTTGGTACCCGTGCAGTGACCACGCTAGCACAACTCCCATGGTCCGGTTCAATCCCACAACGACACCGTTACCAGTCGCGCGGTGAGCGGACGGGGGGATCTCCGTCGTGTAAAAGAACAGCACGCCATAATACATGTTGATCGCCAATCTAGGCGGTCAATCGAACACGGTCTCGGTCATGCTGTTATGCGCAAGGAAGAGATAACCCATGAGACACAGGCACGAGAAAGCGGCCGAGAGCGCCATAGTTTCACGGCAGCCGAGGAAGCGGAACTTACACAGGTAACGAGCGCCGAGAGAACCGGGGAACGCCGTTGAGTTGGTGGTGGCGTAGGCCGTCTACACCTGCGACGGCGACAATTTCTGCTCGGCGCCACGGAGCTTCAAGTACTCCAGGAGGAATACATAAAAGAGAGGGTAAGCCAGACTGATGCTGCCTCACTCTAAGATAAGCAGCGTAGAGCTCCATGCCATCTTTCGGGTGTCGAAGATCCCCTTAATGTGGCGGGTGACATCAGAAGCACGGAAAGCGGGCTTCTTGTCCCCATCACCACCCATTCCGGCAACCTTGCCACAAGACTCCAACTGCTCGAGAGTCAAATCGCACTCCCGGTTATATTTCTTCGCGATGCCGGTCAAGGTCTTGACGACCTCTTCATCCCTTCCCTGGGTAATCAGGAATTTAGGAGTCTCGTCGAGACGGAAGGCGAAGACCCGAATTAAAGACAAGAGCAGGACGAGTCCACCATTAACAATGAAAACCATCCGCCAGCCGAGGTTATTCGCGCGGGTACAGGTTTCAACGTCTGCGCAGTTAAACTTTTCCGGCGCTAGAAGAGAGAGGTAGGGGTTAGCTATGATCTTCTAATGGATTACCGTATCTGGTTTAATTAGCAGTGTAACTTTAACATGTGAGACATACCGAGGAAGATCCAGGACACCAGTCCGGTGACAGCCTGGCCGAGACCCCACCAGCAGGCCATGGACGTTAGGACCCAAGCATATTTGCTTGGTAGATATTCGAGGAACACTGTGACGTCCAAAACCAGATTTCCACCAATGGTGAACCCGATGAGGGATACCATTGCACCGAGGAGCCCCCAGTTAGGCATGCCGCCTGCAATACAGCAGGCGACGGCGCACCCAATAAGGGTGACATTGAAAGCAAGCTTTCGCCCGATGGCGTCAGCCGAAAAGCCCCAGAAAAGCGCACCGAGGAAAAGACCGGCGAAGAGGCAGCAGTTAAGCATATAGCGAAACCCTACCTCGCCGAACTCCAAGAATGCGGGAGCCGCAACAACAGATTGAATTAGAACAATCTGCGAGTCTACCGCATAACCAAAGCCATTGAGACAAAACAGCTTGGCGTGATACGGTGTAAAGCCAATTTGGTCAATGGCCTGCGAAAAAAAAAGTTAGCAAACTCAGTCGCAAAGGATTTATCTAAGACATTCCGATAAGATATGACGTCATTTCGCGATAAAATAAATTGCGACGAATTGCGAAAAAGAAATGCGCTGGTGAAAATTCAATTGGAAAGCACATGAGGAAAAAAGGATTCGGGGATACTTACGTCGTTCACCATTGACATTTTCTTGGCCAATACCGGGTCTTCCCCGGTGCCAAGAAGATCCGCCTTTTGGCAGACCGATTTCTGGTCTCCAGAGTCCTGGGGGGACACTGGAGCCAGCGAAGAGGTCGCGCCATCGCGACATTCGGAGACTCGGACTTCAACCGAGTCTTTCTTGTTGGCAGTCTCCATAGCAAAGAAGCTGTGCGAACAAGAAACGAAGGAAAAGAATGTGTTTTATAACACAACGAAAAGCAAAACGAAAAATCAAGGAATTTTGTAATGGAGTATCATCGATAGTTTTTTCGGACAACTGGATAATGAAAAGAAATGAATTTTGCGTTGGAAGGAAAAAAAGAACAAGATTAAAACCAGATCAGACTGGAAACCAGAGCCCTTTAAATACCTTTTTCGCCATCAAAAAAGGTCGAAAACGGATTGGTAGAGATTGGAGAAGCTTTACGCACTTGTACGCGGTGTGGCGAAACAGTTCGTAGCTTAATGATAATCATAGGCGAATAGGAGCGGATCTTAGAAACATTGGCCCCAATAGATCCCCGGCGGATGCCCAAAGTGATACATACTCACCAGCTAGTCTCAAACCGGCGAGACGTGCAGTCCGCGGCAACGGGACGATCCCAAAAGGGACTCACTTCTTGTAATCCTACAGACTAAAGTGTGTATGTACTGGGGAGAGATGTAATGATAGTTCATGGGCAGCTGTCGACGGCTAGACGAAGCCTTCGTCAATATGAGCTCCGTATGAGTGACAGCTGCAAAGCAGATAGATTAGCAAACTCCCTTCTCCCGGTGGCTAGTCCCGCACTTCGAAACCCACCAATAGACAACATTGTGAACGCAAACTCAAGTACACACGTGATGCATCGAATCTACTGTCGCCCATCCGGCCAGCACCAGCAGACCTTATATCCAAGGTATACTTGCCGATTGGAAGCCGCTTGCTCAGCTTTTTCAAAGTCATCTCTACCTGGTGCTCCAACGCTGAACAGGTCCTGCTCCGGCACGGGTAGCTCCAATTCATAGCTTGTCTTCTCAGAGGGACAAAAGGAAACCCTCAATGTGTGCAAGGCCATTGCCGAGTCACGTCTTTCCCATACAAATAGCCGCGAGCGAGCTGCCACAGGAAACTGGTGCATTCACTTGTGTGACAGGTGGTTTGGCATCATCCGGGACTCCGTGGATATACCCCTGCTTCTGGTCGAGATAAGATAAGCGGAGCGCTGGCTCCACAAAAATGAGTGTCATTCACGTGATGTGGGTCTACTAACCCTATCAGCTGCAGCCTGCTTACATATAGTGCCGACAAAAGATCGCTTGCGGGACGCAATGTTGTACTCATGATAAAATTGATCTCAATTTCTCGATAGAGACCAGAAAATCTCAGTAGCAACATAGTCTTTATAATCTATACTTTACTCTCCGGTCATACTTGACGAATACCATTCTATGATGATCATAGTGATGATTCCTCCGAATCAAATAACTGCTAACTCCCGGGTGCCAGAACCTCAATTGAATCGCGTCTGCGCCGACCTGCTTGACTGATGCTCTACTCACGGCCGGGGACCCTCCACTGCTGGTTGCAGGATAGAATAAGTTGATGCCCATGATACGATCAGACGTCGCTATAGAATGCCCGAAAGCGGTAACTTACACAATTGTGACTAGGCCAACCCATGTAAATAGCCGAGCGCTGTTGCAGCACACAATGTTGACGGGCTGGGAGACATTAGTATACATACCACTGCGCCAAAAAGATGGATCATTTGGTCTTTGCTACTAGTGCTGTTGTATCAGGGACTATTTAGGAGTCGATCCCTATACAGTGAGAACGAACACTTAGTGAGCAGCCATCAGACGGGGCAGAGGCTGACATCATGCTCCGTAATACTTCTGGCAATTCGGGCATACGGGGTAGTTTTTCTCCGGGGTCGCGGCTCAGCTTGGCTTGGTGTGGCATCGCATGCCACACAGTGAGTTGTAACGATTATCACACATATATAGAGACGGCTGTCCCGAATCAATACGCACGTATTGGCATTCTACTATCTTGATGCTATTACCTACTTATAGAACACCGGCCATGATGGAGTCTCGGCAATAATGGGTGGAACGGGTGTTAAGGGCACCAAGTGTTAGGTTCAAACATTGTTCAATGTAGTCTGTGTCTGTAATGTGCAATCCGTATGGCTCCCATCGGAGTTATAACCGGGATGCCGTAGCCAGCGTTCGAGTATTGTCACTATGCTGATCAGCTGGGAAGTAGGGTTGGAACCCTAGGCCATTTCGTCTCACGGTGTTGGTGCTGGATGTGGAACAAGCCCACGACATCATTCGGGTGACCTCATTGATACCAGCGTCTCGAATTTCGGCAACTTCTATTTTCCAATCATAGCAACATGATCGAACGCACATAAACCAAGAGAATCTGTTTACCATCTTATCTTAGATGGTGTTATACCCAAAATCGCCGTGGACTTGTGCTCCTACGTACTCGGTCTTACGTATCGTTTGATATTTAGATCTTGTAGACATCAACAACTAGTCTGCAGTTGCCGTTAATTGTGTAGTAGGGTATGACCATAAAACTCGCGAAAAATGTGTATTTCGCCTGTAGCAACAGACCTCAATGAGTAATTACGTCAATTGGTTAGAGGATCGTTAAACTACAATTTAGCCATGGCGATGTTCGCGAGACACGTGACATTCTTAGGACAATGAACTTATACAGTAGTTGCCGTGATCATTTCGTTGATATCTTTTTAGGTTTTTATGGGTTCTGCCCAGCCATAAAGCCAACGATTTACCGCTCTGGGATTTCCCTTTTTCTCTTCTTTCTTCTTCTTCTTCTTCCTCTCTTTCTTCCCCAGCAGATTCACCAACTGGTTCGATTCTTCTTCCGATTTTCCTTCGAGTGGTTCAAACAAGATTTACTATACACAGCATTAAGACCTGAAGTGTCTCTTGATCTTGCTAATTCAAAAAAGCTGCACTCCTTCTCATCTTTGCAACATCGTTGCGGCTGTATCGGTAGTAAGTTGCTCTGCATCCATCCGTCTACCAAACTGTCCATCAATTGCGACAAACGCTAACACAACCTCTACTCAGCGAGCCCGATATAACCCACTTCGCCGCCATCGCTTCCACCAAAACCTCACTCCTCTACAACCTTCGCAATTTCATTGACGGCTGGATCTGATCCCGTCCATCAGCACAACCCGTTCTTATTCTCGCTTCACTTCGTCAACTGTGAAGTACCAAAAACAAATATGCCTTCTCAACAATCCGGCGGTTCTTCGCAGGGCAACACCTCCCAGGGTGGTGATGGCTATTCGCAGGGCCAGGGCTCTGGTAGTCAGGGCTACGGTGGGCATACCACCGTTTACGGCAACGGGCCCTGTGCATGCTGCACCTCTCGTGGCGGTGGCTCATACGGCCCGAATGTTACCGAAGCCGAGAAGCGCCATTGATTACTCAATGGTTATTTGCCCCTCTCACCTTGCGCCTTTGACGTGTTTCCTTTGTCGCCTTGTTTGTAGTTTTGTGTTTTTCGATCGGCTTTGGGTGGGATGGAGATATTATTCGGCCAGAAGCAACGATGGCGTTGATGACGACTTCGTTTGCGTGTATCTTCTGCGCCGTTGTGTTCTTGTCGTGGTGGATAATAGATGGTTGCGGTTAGTGGTGTTTGTTCTGGCTAGCAGTCTCATTTGTAATGTGCAAAATATCGATCATTCCCTCTGTCGACTCCAAAAGTATTGAAATAAGCCCAACAGTGGCAGTGTTGTTGTGCTCCATGTATACAAATGTTAACTCTAACCGCAGACTCGAGCATATATCGAGCGTAACAAGGTACTAAATCTAATACGGCGATGGTTATAGTGATATGGTTAGAGTGAAGTCGCGGTTTGGGACTTATACTGTGATACAACAAAACGAAAAACTTCGATAGACGTGACGATCAAGGCGAGTTGGTGGTGAAACGAGGGGTACGCAGAATTTCCACTATACTGTGCCCCGCTTATTGCCGCCGAAGCTAAGTGGCGGGCTATCCAGCCCAGTCACAGTTACATTGGAAACACGCGGCTTTGATCTTTCGGTGTCTTTGAACCTATCTGCATGCTGTGCCACGCCTGGCAGAGGCTCTATTACTCTATAAACAAGCACGTCAAGCTGGCTAGATTAGCTACAAATTCCTCCCGGTTATCCGGAGCATCGAAAACACTATGATGGACCGAGCTACATCATGTCCCACCTCCACAGCAGCCTCTTAGCCTGACTACATATCCTGGAGATGACGGAACCGGATTCACTCCCACCACTGCCGTAGATATGTCTATGTCTTTGAACGCTATGGGCCAGAACGTCCCAGTCAACCTGACCTGTATAGTATACGGTATGGTTCTGGAGTCCCACGTTCAGTACTGTAGAGATGGAACATACGTTAATAAAGTTTCAACAACACAAGACTAGTGTATCCGAGGGAATACCTGACAGATCACCCTAATGGCTTCGGCCTCTGAGACGGTCTTGTTTGTCTTCATTGTAGAGAACCCCTAGACCAAAGCTCCATCCGATAAACCCGAATACCAACGCAATCCACGAAGCTGTACGGGTATGGTGTTCTGGTCATGATCTTGCTTGAGCATTCCGGTCATCACCTTGAGACGAAGGCTCTCACTGGTACAGTGCACGCCCAAAATCAAGTTTCAATTTTGTAGCGCATCGACCACTGTTCTCAAGTAGGAAAGTTGAAGCCAAAACGGCCTCCAATAGACCCATGGAACGCACTTTGTCGACATGAATGCCGTGTCCGAAGACGCGGAGAACGATGTGGGTATTCAGCCGTCCGACCATGCAAACGGATGCCAGGTTGTAGTCTACTTACCGCAAGGGAGGGAAGACGCATTTTGTCGTGTCCGTCGGAAAAGGCCCTGGCGTCAATTGGAAGTTCAGGATAATGACTATTCTCCTGCAACGCACAGGCGGATCATGTGCAAATGCATGGGGTAGCGGTTTTTAGCAGGACAGGTTATGTAAAGTACAACATTAAGCAGTGACACACGTGGATCGAAGGGAAATGGATCTCACACAGGCGGTATACAAGTAGTATTATATATATGTACATACTAAGCAAACATTTTGGCCGGGTCGTGCCCCGTAGAGTCAGCATCAGCGCCGACAGTACCTGGTAACCCAATCGAAGGCATCTAGGATGACATCAAACCCCAGCGGTCTAAGACCC